>PDGT01000015.1:699954-732978 GCA_003671415.1 Megathymus violae | reverse complement strand
TCAGGTACTGCCAATAGGAATTCATAACAAGCAATGATAGACTAATGGTGTGAACGTGAGGCAGACCAGTTGTCATCGTGCACGTACTTCTAAATTTTGAAACTGTGCGTATTACAAGGGAGTTATTAACTGTGCGTATTACAAGGGAGTTATTAACTGTGCGTATTACAAGGGAGTTATTAACTGTGCGTATTACAAGAGAGTTATTAACTGTGCGTATTACAAGGGAGTTATTGCTAGCCAAAGCAAGCATCTCCCTCCTCGCTTCCCGTGCGGCCGGCAACTTAATGTCAAAGAAGTAAGTGAATTCAGTATACTTATATCGCAATATACGATATTGTGTACAAAACGACTCATTCTAGTTGATTACCGTCAACTACCCACAGTGTAGTTATAAGTTGCGGCTTCACTGAAAGCTAATGGGTACTAAATTGTAGAGGCGTAGGCGTCGACGCGCTTCATATAGCTTCCTGGTATCGTTATTTCATAACCAATAATGGTAATGGTTACAAAGATTCTGAATAAAATGCTATAGGTACTCCTAACTGCAACGGGGCCCATTCTATATATTGAATATTTTTCGAACATTAAAATCTAGGTATTTTTTTATATGTAAGAATTATAACAAAATTATTGGAGGTTTTGTCTGTCTATGTGTCTGTGCTACTATCACGCGGAAATTATTCACAGATTTATATGATACTTGGCATATTGGTATTCTATACTAGCAAATGCCCTCGCTTCGCTTCGGAAAAATTACCTTACGTTTAAGGATAGCGTCTGCATTTTTCTGGGTTTTTGTCGTTCTGTGAATTAGAAATACATGTGTTAATTCATAACTTTTTTATTTATGGACGGATTGTAATGATGTAAACTTTATATTTTAAGCGATGCTCACTCCAATACATCAGTGAAAACCAGATTAAATCAGTTAAGCCGATTCTAACATTAGCGGAAATACACGAACAGACAAATGCTATAAATTAATTTAACATAATTTAACCCGTAGTTTCCCTGAAGCGAAGCGAGGGTAGTTTGCTATTATAAATATAAATTGTAACGGCTTCTGTCAATCTTAAGTAATAGCAAGTTGACACTAGGGTTTGAGTAAGTGACATCTCATGACAGCTTCTGTGCTTCGGACGGTACGTTTACATTTCGGTTACGGCTGTTGGCAGTCGTGAGCTCCTGAACCGTTTAAGAATCTAAATTGATATAGTCCAGTATATATGGGACTGGGGTAAGAATATTGTAATCCTCATAAATGTTTATTATTATTTATTTTGTAAACGCAATAAAAATACAGGAAACAAAATATGTTTTAAATACATGTATGCATATCTAATTAGATAGAGAGTCATCAAGCGTGAGCTCATTCTGTAACGCGTTTTTTTAATATTAAGAATATTACAGAATCTCATCTATTTGCTCATTTGCCTCTTGAAAATATCAAAACTCCCCAAACAAAATTTCTTTAGCAAAAAGTATAAAACTAATTAAAAAATTTGCTTTTTCGCCTTTGTCGATACTACAGCCCATACCATCCCAATGTTAGGCGTATGTTTCTTCTGTTTTATCAATTATCACGATCACCTTTACAATATAAGGCGACATTAAAATGAAAAAAACATAATGACATGATAGCACAAAAACCAGATAGTTACAAAAGCCAGCCAAATAAAAGCTAACAAAGAGCAATCGACAGGCAATAGTATTAAATAAGAGTGTCATAAAGACCAACAAAGATGGCTAGAATGTGATTCGGCTATCAGGGCTCTCGTAAAATGTAATGCGCCGGCTGTAACGCGGCCGCGGCGCGATGGTGCGCGGCTAGTGCGTGCTGAATGTACGCGTCCGTTGTTGCGGACGGCACGGTGTCGGACGTCAGACGTTATCGGACGGCTCCCCAAAATTAATGAGACATTTGAGGACCCCATAGCCCAGTTGATAGTGACCCTGCCGAGTGAAAAGTCCCGGGTTCGATTCCCAGCCGCAGCGGATATTTATGGGATAGATAAATGTTTGGTCTCAGGTCATGGGTGTTTGGAATGTCATATTTATGTATGTCCATGCCACCCGAAACACAGCGAATCCTAGTGCGGGGGTGTAAGTGTGTAAACGTTTATTTATTTATATAACAAAACCAAATCATATTATTTTAAACTTATATCATCGCGGACGTTATACTTTTTAACTGACGGCTGTTCACGATTTTTGAGTTTTTTACCGATATTTTGAACCAATTACATGGATCTTGGTCACGGCGTGTTTCTCCAGAGAGATCCCTGTACTATATAGTTTTTGCTTAACACATATGATATTTAAGTCAGGTAGGTTTATGCTGAAACTACAGTTCTTAAAATATTATTTCCCACGTATTATTATTTGTTTAAAAAAATAGGTATCGGAAAATAATTTAGTAGGGTTTAATATCTTTATCCGTTTCATTTATAATTGTTGTTAAACATTTTAAATAATATATTTAAATAATAGAGTGTCGAGTGTCGACATAGAGAATAAAGTAATAAAAGTCTAAAAAAGAACAGATTAAAAGAAGATCAAACTAATGATGTAACATAACAAAACCTACTTAAATTTTAAGAAGGTGAATTTTATCGTTTTATCTCCTATTTTTCACCTTTAGCGGTGGTATTTTCTATTCAAATTTAAGTGGGACCAAACGCGAAGTATACCCTCTCAAACAAAAAAAGGAATTTTTCAAATCGATTAATAAATGACGGGATTCTGAGTGACAAATAAAAAAAACAATTGAGAACCTTCTCCTAGTTTAAATACGGGTAATAAATAATAGTCAAATAAAGAGTATGCACCTTCGTGGTTACCAGAAGTGACGGACATATCAAAGGCAGTTAACTCTTTGCGTATTTATAAGTAACGAATTAAAACTGTATTGAACGACTAGTGATGTGCTCGTAGAGTTATTTTATTGTATATTAATAGGAAAATATTTTTCACACTTCTTTCTATGTTATATATTTTTTTAATGTCATCTTAATTTAATTTGATATTTTTAATGTAACGTGGATTGAGTCAGTGCGTACGCGCCGCACTCTGTCAGTCCACGCTGTATCGTGTCCAAGCAGCTAATAAAAGTTAATGAAGCAACCGATTGTTGGAATGCGGTACATGTGTCGTATTCCTTAGTAGAGCTAAGTGTATCCTGTACAAAGTAGGCGGTAGTATCATGTACAGTTCTATGGAGAAAGTATCGCTCTTGCATTTATTTCTGCAGCAAAGTAAATTTTGCATTTCGGAATTGTTTTGTTTTTTATCAAACATTCATCTTAATCTAATCTCGTTCGGTACAGGGGACATGGACACACACAATTTTATTAGGAAACTTTAAACATTATACGAGTGAGAGAACCTGGAACACTTATCTCGGTACGAAGGTTAACTTGAGTACTTAGCATTGAATAAAAAACGATCATGCTATTAAAGATCATTTGTATCATAGCGTGAAAACGTATAATTGGTATTATTATACCAATTGTTTGTAGGACTATAGATAAACATAATACTAGACGCTTCTTTGTAGATTTAGTTTATGGTCAAATAATTTTTCATTAAGATATTTTATATAGAAGATCACTTATAGGTTGCGGTATGCGGTAGTCGGGTAGGTGACCGCTCGAAAACTTCATGAGTGGTTCTGAGGGTACATTAAACCGTGAAAAAGCCATAATAAGCTGTTGGCCCCGGTGATCATCAGGTAATAGTACGAACCGCCTTGAACCAAAAGCGAGCCTTCAGGAGACATACGTCACTTGACTAGCCAGCCGTCCGTCTCATCCAATAGAGATAATCCCATGATGAGTCGACACACCCGCGCTCTGCAGTGGACCGCTACTTGATTGACGTCAAAAATACTCTATCTAGCTTGGTAGACACGTATTGTATTTATAGTTGCGGGTAGTAAGAGCCGGTTTCGGCTGATAGCGGTGGTTCCGGCGGGCGGAAAAGCGGTGCGCTGTGACAGCGCGTGCTGTTCGACATGCCCCAGATTGCAATATGTGTATTGGATATGACATTTTAAAACACAAATGGTAAAAATATAAGTACAATCATCTTGGATTTATACATGATATGTATTCATTTATAACATTGACGACCCCATAGTCCAGTTGGTAGTGACCCTGCCTGCCGAGTGAGGGGTCCCCGGTTCGATTCCCGGCCGGGGCAGACATTTGTGTGGCAGATAAATGTTTGTTCTAGGGTCATCGGTGTTTGTAATGTCATATTTGTGTTTGTCCATGACACCCGCAACGCAGGGAATCCTAGTGCGTGGGGTGTGAATGTGTGAACATTTATTTATTTATTTATAGTGTTTTTACTAGCAATTCTTTTATATACTTTATATTTCGGGAAAAGGATCAAATCCCGTGAAATAGTAAGTAAAAGTGAATATGCACTTTTCTTATGAGCACGTGACATACTTTGGGCTGCTTTTCTGCAGCTTTTTCAATTAATGAATACGTGGACCAAGGAAAACCGTTTCTTAAAAAAAAATAAAGTATACATACAACTTGAAAGTAATTACAGAAATCCCTGTAAAAATTGTTTTTGTATATTTGTAAGGCGTAGGTGTTTTTAGTGAACAATAAGAAGAGTTTATATGAAACTATCAACTGAAACACAAAATTCAAAACAGATTAAATTAAGGTTAGAAAGGTATAGTTTTACTTTTAGAAATAAGCGCTATATAGATAGTTATGATGCATTTTTTAAATTGAGTTTTTGCCATTTACAATATTCCAGAAAAAATGTATGAGTTTTGTTGATACAATTGCATTTATGTACACTAAATAGTAATATATTATGTAATAATAATAATATAATAGTATTTATTCAGATACTCACGAATTATTCAGTGTTAAAGTTATATTTTTATTACACCTATTGAAGCGTTACAAAATTTGACGCCATATCCGAAAATATCTGTGCATCCTTATCGCATACCGGCATGTTACGTCTGCCTCGCGATTCGAACGCCTCGACGCCTCGCATGCCTCGTCGAATTCAAACGGTTGACGCACCAAATTGAAATTGTTTTTCATTTTTCAACTGTTAAACGAGGGTTTTGTTCCAACGGTTTTTGCGGATCGAGAGGGAATCCACTGTCACGTAGGACAAAGTCGGAAGCGTTGAAATGAATTGTGGGAATTGAAAGGACTATTGTTCTTGAACACGGTTGTCGGTAATGAATTTGTTTCGGGAAATGGTACCGTTTTAAATTTATTAAACAATGTTGAACGTTTGAATGTTGAATGTTTGAAAATTTCATTTATTATATTTTGCACATAACTGAATAACGACATGAACTACAGCCTGAGCAATCAGGTAGCGGAAAACTACCTGTGCTCATTCCACGAAGCTGCTCCGATAGGGATGGCTATAGGCGGTGATTATCAATTTTAATGCTTTATCTTAGTGTTGTATTAGTGACATGCCCTCGCTTCACTTAGAGAATATATAATCGTTACGTTTACAAAAAGTTAAGTCGTGAGCTTACGCTAGAAAAAAAATTAGGTGTTTTAGAATGTTATTATTTTACCAAGCTGTGAGATGAGATGTGTCTCCATTACGGCAGAATATAAATATTTAATTTTCAACTATATTTCTAAGCCTTTAGTTTGATCAATTATCTTTACTCCTTATCCCTATTCGACGTCTAGTAAGTATTCTCACGACTATCCGTTGATATTTAAAGCTATTTAATGCAGTTGTTCATACGAAAACACAAGAAATGCCAACAAAAAATTATAAAAAAAAAAACCAAGAATCATAATTTTTTTTTTGTGTTATGCTCACCAGAACCAGTTTCAATATGTTTTTGTCGCTGCAAACTATTCACGGAATTACCAACAAAGTCAAATATCCTTCCTTTTATTAACATTCTCAAAGCCGTAATCCAGTTATTTCATTTAGCTCTTAAATTTTAAACGTTGAACAATTCAGCAATAACACCGCATATTACGTCTTTAATGCGAAATGTGCCTTCAATTTAATATTCGAGGAGCTCGTCTCCAAATTCACACCAAAAACATCTTTCTTGCATTCGAATTACGAAATTAAATTCCCGAATTGATTTTATAACGCTTTCATTGAGCTTTTAACGCATACCGGAGGAGCGTTCAGATACTTGCCCGAAAGCTGCTGCTTTAAAAAGACTCTTAAGCACGCAATTTTCTAGTTCATGTTATGAACACACATGTAGGAATGTAAATATTAGTAAGTAGTAAGTAGTAAACTGTAGGAAGTTCATTTTATCTAACTTGTGTAACGGCGTGGTGGTGTATGTTTTAAAATTCCTCAGTGACGAAGAGAAGTCCTACATTGGGTACGCAGTGGTTTGAAGACAACTTGAAGTATAAATACAAAATTTTGCTTGTGTTTCATACCAATACCAGAAAATGGACCCCCTGGACCACTTGTTATTAAACCTTCAAGCGCGTGGATGTCTGTTGGACGAATGACCGAATAGGAAACAGGGATCTCGCTTTTTAATTTGCTGTCTAACTGTGCAATTGGAGCACTTTAAAACTATCCACAGTTTGTAGGTAGGCTCAAAGGAACCCTAAAACATGCCAAAGTACCTTCACGATTAAACTGGGTAGTAGATGACTCGGCGATCTGGTGGGTTCATTCTATGTTCAGTATGATGCACCCAGTGCTCACTTGGTCTTGGATGGATAGGCATCTTACACCCATTGTACCAATATGCAGATTTCATCGCGGAATCAGGAAGTGTATAGTAGAACTTTTCAATTGGTAATAAACTGAGTTAAAATGATTAAAAACATCTTTTTATCGTGGTTTTGGATTATTGTGCTTCTTTTCGGATATCATTTCGAGAGTAGATCAGAGTTCGAAGGGACATTGGAAAGTTATGATTGCATTTCAGATTAATCCGGCATTTACAAGAAATTAACAGGAATTATATAAAATATATAAATTGGAAGGTTATTAATTTGAAAATTAAAAATGATGAAACTTCGTTTTTTCATTGCTAGAAGATACATAATTGCACAGAAGAGTTTGATTAATTGATCGAAGTATATATAGTAGATGATTTAATAATAATAATAATTAAATAGGGCAGGTTGGTAGTGAACAAACCTAGAAGAACAAAAAACCTGAAGATTTGAACTTAGAAACCCGTTGTCTATACAACGTATGTTAATACAAGAAGCGTAGAATGTACACTACGTACGAACAATAGAATACGAAATTGGTTCAGCTCATCTCATTCGTGTAAACAGAGGATAGAGGATCCAGTCTCGATTCCGTGCGATAATTAATTCAGTGATCGCCCGGAGGGAAGGCATTGTTCGATTTATGAATTGTTCGCTTCGAAAATAGACATTATTAATCTTTGTCCCTAACAGAAATATCTTCGATTGGGCGATCACGTATACAATGGATTGTGAATATAAATACTGAAATATAGGGAAAGGAATTGGTTTTATTCATTGAAAGCCAGAAAAGAAATTACATATAAATTCTCTGTCTCTTTAAAAAAGTAACGCATTTGATTCCTCTACGAAGTCCGTTATGTATTTTTAAGTATGTTAAACAGTGTGGATCATGGCCTAAGTTTTGAGAAGAATTATGAAAAACCCTTTATTATATCTATGACAATATTAAAATATTACGTGATACCTAAATATAATTAATTTGTTCTCACAATTTTCGTATGATTGACAAAAAATTTAGACATAAACTTTTAAAGATTTAAATTAATATTTATAGTATTCTTCTAACGTTCTAATGAGAACACTATCTTAATAAAATATATTCCAAAACAGCAAGATAAATTTGATAAATATTCATCAAAGTTTCTTGGAAAGTATCTCATGAAGGGAGACTCGTCTTAATGAGTCAAAGGGGCTGATTAGTATTCTCGAATAAATATTTCTATATTAACACAGTATTACAACTTGGTACCTTTCAAAAAGGTGGTGTATTAGTTCGTTTCTGATTGACATCGCATTGGCCATGCTACTGGTATATTGAAGGTAGGTGACGGTGATTATTTACTATTAGGTAACCCGTCAGTTCGTTTGCCTTACACTGAAAAATATAAAATTCAAACTATTCGCATTAGAGAAATTAAGAATAAGGCGTAAGTAATGCCTTACAGTCTCTCATATTCGATAACGAGCCGAGACCTTAAGACCAAGATCATAGGTGTAATTGTAAAGTACCAATATAGTAATTTGAAACCATTGAATTAATTTGTTCAGGGTGACTTCATTTTTGAATCAGTTGAATCGGTCATAGATAAATTTTAATGATCCTTCTGTATAAAAAACGATTCAGAGATACACGTAGATACAGACAAACTGAATAAAGCGTTCGATCCGCAGACACACGATGAAATTGAAAACTATAAATCAATATCGGAATCTAGATTTCCCCGTGGTTTTCAGCCTTTATGTATTTAGACCAAAATTTCTAAAAGAAGATAAAAAAAACATTTTAGCTACTCGATTTCTTGCTTTGGGTTAATCTATAACTGTTACATTCTGATACAATATTATGTTATACAGCACTGCACGATTCCTCCTTTCTAGTAACTGCATACATGTATTTATTGTGGTTTCATATATTTTTGCAGTCAAGAAATAAAATTACAGTCCTAAAAATATATAGGTTTCAGTAGTTACGATCCTTAGCACTGAATTGAAAACTTCTTCTTCCTCTATACAATTTTTCAAATATGATTCTGAGGTATTATAATGTGGAACCTGACGTTAAATTTTACGTTTAGCGTTAAGTGAACAGATGATCTGTTTTACTAATAATAGTAACGTTTTTAAACTAATAGTAGTTGTTTTTTTATATTTAATTATTTGATTGCTCTTGTTGAAGTAAAATTTATAGAAGGTTGCAATTAAACTTGTGCGTCCCATTATAGAAACGGGTGTAATTAGTTACCTACAGCTAACTATGTTTTTTATGTTAATAGCCGACAAACGAGCAGACTAGCTACCTGATGGTAAGTGATTACCGTTGCCCATGGACATCAGCAAAACCAATGGTATCACTGATGCGTTGTCGGCCAGGAAATGAGAAGAAGGTAACAAAGATAGAACTGGCTCTCAAGCCCTCAGCCGGAACACGATGAGTCGTTTGGCGTTTGACTCAAGCGGGAGGGTGGTAGCTAACCAGGCAGGCTTCACGGAAAGATAATAATACCAGTAATAATGTTAATAACTTAATAATAATAGTGATAATATAATCTTTACGCGAAGCCCTACCACCAAGCAGGCTGGCTTCTGTCGACCCTGTTTTACCAGCATGGGATTGGGGGAGTATTCTAGGCCGCCCCAATACGGCCAAAATTTTTTTTATAATAATTTTATAATGTAAAAATTAAACCCATAAATATTGTGGTACTTTAAGTTTTATTGTTATGGATTAAAAAAACTATGATAGCACAAACAGTTTCACAAAATTATAATATTTAGAGACAGCGTAAAATCCAATCAAGTAGCAGGCCTGCCACTCACAAATTTATTGCATTCAGATAAAGCATAGCTAAGCGAGCATGTTATTAAAAATCCAATTAATTCTCGTTTCGTTAATATCACTGGACGCGAGCAATCTGCACACAAACAGCTCGTACGTTATAACACTGAACACCCAACAGGTCATTGATGCATTGACCTCTAAAGGATCCTTAAAATATATTCAACAACTAGCGAAAATATTCGCCACGAAAGCTGCAGAGCATTTTATCGATCAGATTCGAAATAAAGACCGTGAAACAGACAAAGGGTACAAGTAAGTATAATTTTTATATGAATTGATTTATGAAGAATAAATGAAGAGAGATGGGATTCATATTTATACTGAATGCAATTCTAGAATAAAATTGCTACTCAGTTGCCAGTCATCAGCTGAACCGAAGTAACAATAAGCTGATGAATAATTCACTCGTTATTTTCTAACCTTTTGCATACGTCAAATTTTGTTAAATAATACAAATATCCTTTTTTAAATTATGTTATGCCTACAATCGCAAAATAATGAAGTTATGTTTTATTTGAAAAATACAATCACATGAAATAAAATTCGGTTTGCTGTAATTTTTTTAATTTTTGACGTTTGCTTTATTTTTATTTTTGTGACAAAACATTTATAAATTTTTTCATTAAAACAAAAACTTTCATTACCATCATACTTCACGTTCATTATCATTTATCATCATTATTTATCATCATCATTATCATTTATATATTTATATAGCTTTTAATCTTCTTTTTATAATTGTTTTATATGTAATTTTTTTATTATAATTAATTGTGCGAAAACCAATAGGTTGAATAAAATAAAGAAGTTCAAAGATCGAAGTGAAAATAAAGTATTGGACGAAACCGAGGCGTTAGTGTTGATGGACGAGCCGCCGCCAGATGGAGACAACCTAAGTTCAATTTCAGATGAGCTGAAAGACCCAGATGATGAAATACAGACGCAGAAGAAGGCGATACCGGTGATAGGATTGACAAAAGTTAATGGTAGATACTTTTAAAGAAGGTACTTTATGCGGCTGATTTAATTAAAATGATGTCTGATTTAATTATGATCATTGATTTTATTTTATAATATTATATAGCTGTTTATTTCATGTTTATTTCACTAACTGTGCATGTTTTACGACGTTAAATTGTTATGGTATAATAAAATAAATAAATAAAAAAACTAAAAATATGCTTTTATTTAGAAAATTGGAATAACTAGAAAAAAATATATTTTATCGATTGATGGTAAGATAATATGTTACTCAAGTTGTTTTTTTTTATGAAATCGGAAGAGAATTTTTTTTCTGTTTAGTCTAATTTTGTAAGTAAAGCTAATTTTTATTTTATTTTTTCCAATTTTTTGCGATATATTTTTTGAAATCATTTTATTGCACTATCGTGTGTTGTCACCGAAACTGAACACACGAAAATTATATTCGATTTTTATCCAGTCGGGAAGTGCCTCAAATTTCAATTATAAAGTTCCAATCTTCGCGCCGCCGACAGACAGAGATGAACCAAGATTGACCTAAATAAAAGCGTAGAAAAATGTGGGGAAACTTGTACACGTAAGATTTCTCCAGAACGTTCTCAAAGCTTTTTATACGGACATCCGCACGAGGCTACGTGGCGGGCTGCGGCCTATACTCCTCACTTGGTGAAAGCAGACCCCGAGCCCAACATGTCCCACTGCTGTTCTAGGTTGTGATGATGATGACACTTCCAGCAAAATTTATTAGGCGGAACCTTGCATCTCAACCTCGTCTATTCTCCATAGTATGCACCACAAGCAGGGAAGGAAGGAAGGGAAGGAAGGGATTCACCTTACACCCAATATGTAATATGATTTTTTTAATTCCATAGCAACACTATGCAAAATTAAAAATACATACATTCAAATTGTGTTATTAACAGTCTCTACGATGATATTCGCGCTATTCCGAATTACTGATGTGTTAAGCTGTCGGGAATTTCATACAAATGATGTTGATTGCCACGCCTCATAAACCCTCGCGTGTATTTATTAATTGTATTCGAAATGCATCCACGGTATTTTGTTATTTTGATTGTTATAATAATAATCGCCTTACTAAATATTTCAATTATATTTTAGATTTAGGTGAAAACAAATTGAAGGAAGTAAAAATTGATGGAGCTGTGATGAAAAAAAATTCAAGTTAGTTTTGGATAAAATACGATAGTTTGCTTAGAAAGTTAGTGATATAAAGTATCACTGTACTGTAAGGAGGAAAGTATTTTGGCTCCACTACGACATCGTCGACATTACATTTTTAGTACAGGATGATAGGAGCACCGTTAAATTGGATTTTACTAATCATTTGCTTACACTAGAACAGTTTGTTGGATTATTTGTGACAATTTTTTTGTCAATAATCGGTAATCGATAAACGAGCAGATGAGTGATCTGATGGTATGGTGGACCCTGCAAAAAGAGGGTCCGTAACACCAAAGGAATGACCGATACATGTGTTGTCTGCAATAAAGAAACATTATAATAACTTAAAGTATACACTTTCAGTAGGCTGCTACGTGAGCTGGATCAGTGGTAAGAGAGATTGCTGGTCGTTTTTATATTTTTGAAGGCCTACGAAGGGGCTTAACGTCTGTTACGTCTGTATAATAAGTGCTCATGAAGTTTTGCTTTTAGCGGTCACAAAACCAACTTGCAAAAAAACAGCCGTGCTTTATCTTGCTAATTATGTCGATAGGTCAAAAATCCAATTAACCTTTTGATTATTACTTACATTTTCTCATACATATCCCATTATCACGTTTTATTACTTGGCAATAAAACGCAATTTATACTTAGGGAAAACACATTATCGCATCGAATCCCAAAGACAAAGCTTTCTTCGCCCAACAAGATTACGTCATTGTCTAAAGATTTGTATGTGATACCACCCACACGGACTTAACTCCAATCAAGGCAGAGTGAATCAGACGGTACTGTTTATATTAGCCTGTAAACTACTTAAGAATTGATTAGCTGTCCGACACTGCATCTAAATACATTTAAATTTTCCACTTTTTAGTCTAGAAGACGAACTGGTTCTAGCCAGGCAGGCAACCTACTAATATGCTCGGCAGGCCTCAAAATATGCACGAGCATTTGCAAGATTAATTGTATAAAGTATGAAGCCCAGAGACCTCTGATAGGGGGCAGGTTGTACCGTAGTCTCGTCAGTTTTTTAGCAGTTTGCATCACGATTAGGGGAAGTTGAAATGGACTCAGGGATTAATGGAGCTTTTTAAGCAACCTCGCCTTACATAGCAAAGCCTAATAACTAATGGGAGTTGTCATGTTTGATTGATGATATGCCTGTATCTTGCGAAATACTTGATATGTGCTCCTTTAATAACTGCATCAACTGATACATAATGTGATATTTGAAGTACGACACAGCTTAGCTTTAATCTTAGTCAATACAAATAAAAAAATAAAACCAACCCAGACGTATTACAAGCAGACTTTAAAGTGCGAAGGGAATGAGAATCCTCTACTGAAACACGGGATTTCCCAAGGCATTCTCTGCGATTTCCCTTCCCTTTCTTACAGAATTCCCGTTTCCCTCTTTGGGAATATTCCCCTTTCTCGCTCATAGAACATTTTGCGTTTATTTATCATCTAATATCCAGACAGCCCGCACTGTGGCAGCTATCAATAATTCATGTGCTTGTGAGTTATAGTTGCGACGATCTTCTTGGATTTATTCCCGAATTTAATACTCAAAATATTATAATTTGTGCCATCTTTTCACGACTCACATTATCATTAAAGCATCAGATAGGTCAGTATGTTTATTCGTATCGAATATGATTTTGAGTAATAACAGTTTGATAAATTTTTCTAAAAATACTGTTACTGGATGTTATGCGGCTAGTGTAAATTTGTTAAATGTTCAATAAATAAAAATAAAAAAAACTTATGACTACGATGTAATTAGCATACGATATCAATGACGCAAATATTGATTGGCAGACAAAATATTTATATATAATAAATCTTAACATAAACTGATTGATCATAGCACTGTATAAGAGATCGTCATAATTATGACGAACGTCATCGCTAAGAATCGAATTGTAGAAAAGCTGGATGTATCCTAAAATATTGTTGATGAGAAATGTTAACCGGTAAAACGTATTTAATTAATTTCATTCACATGATTTTGATTGATTTCAATATAAATGTAACGGTGACAATATTTCACGAGATGATACGTCAACTAGTTTCTCAAAAGTATTATAAGAAATATAACAGAAGAGTTCCTGATTATTGTACAGAGCATCAATTATTCATGTGTCCCTGATCTATAGATGGACGATCTTGGTAGATGTCCGTTCGATTTCTCGATTCCGTGGATACGACATTTGTTATTATAATCGAAATACTGCGCGGTATCTATTTTTATTTAAATAGAAATAGAAAATATGTTACGGGCGCAAAGTAATCGCTTTGTGTAAGGTTTCGTTCGCAAAGTAAAGGCTGATACTATTCACCTTTCTCTTTTAAATTTATCTCTGGTGAAAACACATCACTGAGGATACAGAATTGAAGAACATAATATTCGTGTTGGTGACTTTAGTTTACACAATCTTGTGTATATATGAATCAACTAATTCAGATTCACTAATAATAACTTCCATAATACAGCATAATAACTTAATATTTTATTTCATTAGCGGCTTACTGAAAGACATGGTTACCCTTTGATAAGGAAGGACACGCGAAGCTCTACGGCTATTCCACGACGGATTGGTGCAATAATTAATTGTAAACTTTTTTTATGTTAATAGTCGACAAACGAGTAGAAAAACCACCTGATGGTAAGCGGTCTCCGTCGCCTATGGACATCAGCAAGACCAAAGGTATCACTTATAAATTGGATTTGGAAATTAAAAGGAAATGAAAAGAAAGTAAGTAAGAAAGTAAATTGGTGTTAACCAAGCAGGCTGGCTTCTGTCGCCTCTTACGATATTCTGTTCTGCCAGCATGGGACGGGAGACAATATTCTAGGCCGCACCAATATGGCTAAAATCTTATATTCTTGTAAATATATACATTTAATTATATACTTGAGTATCATAAGATTATATTCTGCCATAACATATGTCACGTGGTCTAATATCGTGGGTTAATACCGAGGTAAAAAAAGATCATTGAAATTTTCCCTGATTGATATACTCAATGCTAAAATTTAAAGGGTGGTTGGTACAGAACAAGGAGCATTTGTCGCGCTGGACCTTCACAAGCGCATATTTTTGTCATTATATTAAATTGATTTCACAAAAATTATGTACATTCGAATATCTCTTGATTAAGGTCGAAAATAAAAGGCAAAAGACAATGTAGAACATGTTCTATTAATCAATGCAAACATGGACTTTAGTTTTAATAACTAATTATTATTGAATTTAATTGGCAAACCAAACGATAATTGCCTTAAATCAAAAATGATACTAAACAATCTAGTGCAGTTCATTGTGATCAAATTTCCGAGTAAATCACAAAACATTGACTGATATTTGATATTGTAAACAAACGCGTACGTATCCATTTGCTAATTAACACGCCGCGCATCGGTCAAAATTGAAACGCAAATATTAACGAATGCATCAACTGTCAATATATCATTACTACAATTAAAATAAAATAAACAAATTAATAATTAGAACAGTTTTTGTGGTAAGTCTTTCAGATTTATTTGAAGGTTTGGAGCACAATTTCAGGCTTTAAAGGTATAGTATTTGTTATAACCGCAGGTGCGAGTGCGGTTGTCTTGTTGCATAACGGCAATTTTAAATTTATTATACCCTTACACCTTTAAAAGAGGTTAAATCTATAACCAAGTTGAGCCACATCATCTCATTCTTTTTATTGTTTATAGAAGCAGACGGTTCCAGCAATCCGTTTAACGATTTTATATTGTTTATAGAAGCAGGCGGGAATCGTTTACCCCATTTTACGATTTGTAACTGACATCGATGTGCTGCCACTGGTGAGGTCTGAAATGGAACGCCGATTATGTACAAGTCGCTAATGTCGCTTAGAGCAAAGTTGCTTAAAGCGATCTTTTTTGAGTCAACGCGACCTGTCCAGCTTGTACACGCTACTAGTCAAACACACCGGTTTCTACCTGTCATAGGTCGTTGGGCGTTGTACCACCTAGTTATAAAAAACGATAGTGCTAATATTGTTTACTTGTCTGGTTAGATACAATTGTGAATTGTGTGTGTCTTACAATCAATTGCTTAAAAAAATGTGCATAATATGCATTGTTGGGGAGTAATGAACCAGGAATACGCTACTTTCCTGTTCCCTGGCAGCGTTTTATTTGGTTTTTCCGGTTTTACCGAAAAAAATTGTTAATTAATTTGTTTTGCGTCTGCTGTTTTGTTGTTTCTATCTGATACCTCATTGACGTGGTAAGTCCACGTAGTTCTTTGAAATTTCCATGGCAGGATCGTTACGATTTAATTCCCATCTGATGCAAGTCTCATTTTGATATCGTGGCTGGCGGCGGCGGCGCCGGCTTTGACATTTTCCATTTGCTAATTATGTACCGCGGGGACGGCCGATCGATGGCCGTTGAAGCCCTTATCTGATTCTCTGTCCGTTATGTTTACTGAAACGGGGGTTGCAAGTTTCATCTGTCTGAGTTTTATGCCGCTTCACCGATCATTCAGTTTCATGTTCAGTTATGAGTCAAATCAATTTGTTAGGAATTGAGTTATCTCGCACCGACAAAGAATAATAAGTTTTATTTTTACTTTAACTAACGAGTAAGTGATCCGTTTAACACCAGAGGCATCACAGACGCGTTATGGCCTAAGATTCTCGTTGTTAAATGTCTCTTTTAAACTGCAGGTGAAGCATATATAGGTGCACACCCAAACACACAGATTGGCCACACATATATAAGTCCACCCCTTATATATAAAGATTCATACAATTGATTATGTAAATATTAAACACAGATATGTTAAATTAGTATTATTTACTTTGCAACAATCTGCAAGCACAATGTATGATGCTATAAACTTCTATACATGCATAGAAATGACAAAGCCACTTGTCAACGAAACTCGCGCTACATGGCAGTCAAATGTCCTGTGTGTAAAGGTCCAAGTGGGATAATTTAGTATATCATTGTCTGGTACCAAAGGCGGATACAAAAAAAAGGTAAAAAAAAGGTACTATCCTCGTTTGCACAATCTTATTATATCCGAAGTGGAATCGCACCTTGTGTGTAATATTATTATTAAAAACAAGCAATTCCCTTGCTGGCTGAACGGATGGCTTGTCTGCTCGTTTGTCGGCTGTGTAAACGTCTAACGCGCCTATAGAAATTCTCACTTCAAAAGTCTTAATCTCTTTTAGATATAATGACACTAAGAGAAAGGTAAAGAAATGTAGATTTTTATACCTACTTACTTCTTATTTACCGGTACCTTAAACATTGGATGTTGTTGACGCGAACCCATGAGATTTTCCCCTAACAACGTGCCTATAGAAATTTTCACTTCGAAATAAGATTTTGTATTATCGCTTTCGGTACATGATTATTAGCCACGGTCTATAGTACCTGCCACTCATACTTACCGCTTTAGACGCGCTAAGTGGATTACGTGGTATTAAAGCTCGATCAATGCTTGTCCTTCCTCACAACACATTCCGGTATTAGAATTTACATCACAGTTATAATTTCGTAATTATAATTTTGTAAATGATTTATAGGTTTCATTTGGAATGTACTTTATTTGTAGACTGTATTTTTGACAGAGTTGTATTTGAGAAAAAAAAATGTTGGTTTTCATTTAATTTATTGTTGCAAAAATAAAAGTGCAGTACGACAGGGTGTATTTGTGACGTCAGATATTATATTTGGAACGGTTACTGGTTAAAAAAACCTATGCCTAAAACAATGCGGGTGTTATTTAATTTAAGGCGTAGGTTTTCTTTAGATATTTTAAATTCCATTTCTGACATTATAATTATAAGTTTTAGAAAAATCTACGATGTAAAATTTGTTATGGACAAGTATAACAGAAATCCAATAATTCGGTTGCCATACAAATAAAGGTTTTTTTTATCATAACACGTATTTATAATTTCCATTAATAAACCGACTTACCGTGCATTTGTTGTTAATTAACTTAAAGCCAATACATTTTGTCTATTCACGGACGAGTTCGTTTAAATCCAATACGGTTGGAGATTAATTGGTTTAACAGTCACGCGGCGGGCGGTATATGGAAACAAATTGGAGGAAAATAACGTAAAAATATCCGGAAATCTGAGTAGGATAAGCGAATGGGGTCTTGAGGCTGCGGCCGACAGCCGACACGATAAGGTTTGGCGTGGGCTGACGATACAGGACTTCAGATTCCGGTGAACCTTAAATAAATATATTTTAAGATTACAATACAAATATTAAAAGCTACATGACCCGAGACGGGTACGTTGCTTCTTCTAATGGAAAAAGTCGAATTTTATTTTCGCTGTTGCATGTTTCAAAGCAATTATTTATATTAATAATAACTATTAATATTTTAATCGTTACAAAAGACTTTTTATTCATCTTCTCATCCACTATCTCTACGAATAATTTAATATTATAATTACTTTGCTTTAGGCCTAATTTTGATTTTGGTGCATAAGTAGACTGTATATCGCTTTAAACTTATTTTTGAAGTGAAACTTAATTTGTACCGTTGTGATTTGAAACTCGATGAAACGAAAAAGCGATAGTAAAAAAAGACAAGTACATACATCAAAATGAGATAGAATATATTGTACAGTGTTTCATATTACTCAGTCTCCTCTTTTACGATGCTTCGTAGCCTCCTTACTCTTGTCCATTAAGTGGTTTACGTATATGTACTTCTGTGCACCTGTATATTGCCGAGTCGAACTGCGAGATACGGCATCGTATAGTGAGTGTAGTGTCTATACTGCACTGTTTAATACTTGCTCTAGTCCGAGCGTTTTACGTGTGTATGTTTGTAAGTGTTAGTACATGTACGTGCGCCTGCGTATTATGAAGGCTCGGCAAAAGGCTTTTATTTAAAAACAGAAAAAACTACATAAATTTAATCATTTTTATAAAATATCGATAAATATAATAAAATTCTAACTGCTCGCTTTCTGTGCATGAAAGATATATGAGATAAACTAATATTAGTTTAATTTTAATTTCGTTACGGTTTTCACTAAAAACATTATTTTCTATTTATATTTTTCTTTTCGTCTTATTTTTCTTTTATTCTGTCATCAAGCGGAAATTATAATTGGCCAAATTAAGTCACATCGATAGCCAATAAAGTGATTGCTTAACATACTACAGCTGTCGACCTAATAAACATTTCGCAAGCTGATTTCATAAATCCATTCAGTACACATAAATTTATGACGCAATTTGATTTATGAATGAGTCAGTCAGTCGATTGGGAAATTAACTAATGAATGTGGGATGTATGAACAGTATTAATTGACATCCGGTTTCAATGCGTAGCATGTGTACATATAAATTATTTTTTGATGTTTCATATCTTCCAGAATCTATTAATAAGTTGCATATTAATAAATTCCACTGAATTATTTATGAGTTAAATTACGTTAGTTCATTAAAATTCCTGATAGAATTTCGACCACACGCGATAATTGACTTTCTGTGTATATAAAATCTGTATGTGATCGCGTTACTTCTGGACGTGGACCGATTGATTAAAACCTTTGATTTTATTGAGTGGCTAGTTTATGCTAGGATCCGATCCGATAGGTGGCGATGAAGACAAATTACATATGATGCCGAATAACGTGTGCAAACCAGCTAGTTTATCCCCTATATTTCCTTAGTAAATCTATGTAAACGTTCCACACGCCGCGGGGCGTTGGAGCTGCAGCAGCGTGACCTATTTCAAGTTTTCCTCTTCTATTTTTATTGTAAATATTCATATGTCCTATATTGGAATGTTTACGTTAAGCTTTTCAACACTGTTTTTTTTTACGACTTGAGAGGTCATAATTACTTTTTTGCCGTATAGTACAAGCTCTTTACATCTTGACTATAGTTGTGATGGTGTATAGGGGAATACGAAGAATGTTGTACAACATTAACGTATTAGGTGTACTGCGTCTTTTGTGCAAAGATGTATTTCATGCAAATAAGGCATTTTAGTACGACTCTCCGGAAAAGAATATTATTACCTATCACTTCCAATTTTATTTTATGAGGTTTCATGATAAAAAGCTGGACCAAGCAGACTGGCCATATGGTAACTGTTCATCATGACTCACGCACAATTTAGGAGCTGTCATCGACGCTAAACGGTGAATCCGTTTATTAACTGGTTCTTCAGGTTGAGTACTGCATTAGAAAAACAAAGATGGGATTTAACATCGTTGCTTAGAAGGGTACATCACGCGCAGAGAAGGTTGACTTGGTAGAAGGAATCAGTCGTTTATATCTCAAAATTTAAGGTGATAAGAAAACAGATATACGGCTTACTCCATGGCAATAGGTTACTTTAGCCAATGGACACATGCAGTGGCCAAAGAAACTGCAAGTGTTTTGCCGGCCTTGAAAGATTCGTTTATCACATTAAAGAATATATATTATCGTAGGTTGCTGGCACACTGCCGCAATTCAATTACATATAATGATAATTTAATAACAATACCGATATTCAAATTTCAAGCCAGTCTGTAAATGTTTAATATCTTTAAACGAAAAAAATAAAAACACGAATTTCGAGATATTTTCTCTTGAAGAAAATTAACGAAATTAATCTTTTGTTATGTGGCAAGTTTTGTTATGAAAAATAACGTGAAATAAATTAAATATACAACGTGCAAACTTTATTTATTCTTCAGGCCAACCGTAACCATACCTTGTCAAAATGAAACCATTTCATATTTCTCTCTCGCACGTACGAGACGTATTTTCATAGCGAACACAAATTTCCAATATCGGTGTGTCGGTCGCATTGCGTGGCTGGATTAAGTTTTGAAATCCCGATACGGAAGGATTTCTGGAATATAACTTGTTTGTGAACTGTGAAACTTTGTAAAAGTCCTTTACTATTATTGAGCTGAAGTGGTTTCAACTATTTATTCAAGTAGTGGGTTTATTCCAAGACGTGAAAAGACGCCTTTAGATATATGATAGAATCACGCGTATGTTGTACCATATTTTTTCGAATCTAATGAAAGGCTGAAATTGAAATTGTATGTATTTCAATTATCTAGAAATTATGTTATTAGATTATTATATAGTTATATTTTGGCCGTATTGGGGCGGCCTAGAATACTCCCCCTATCCCATGCTGACAAAACAGGGTGTCGTTAGAGGCGACAGAAGTCAGCCTGCTTGGCGGTAGGGCTTCGCGTAAAGATTATATTATCAGTATTATTATTAAGTCATTCATATTATTACTGGTATCTTTCCGTAAAGTCTGCCTGGCTAGCTACCACCCTCTTGCTTGAATCAGCCGCCAAACGACTCGTCGTTGGGGGCTTGAGAGCCAGTTCTTTCTTTCATACCTCTTCTGATTTCCTGGCCGACAACGCATCGGTGATACCGTTTGTCTTGTTGATGTCCATGGGCGACGGTGACCACTTACCATCAGGTGACTCGTCTGCTCGTTTGTCGGCTATTAACATAAAAAAAAATTATTAGATTATTATATAGTTTTAAAAAAGTAGCGAAAGTCGGTCTCCGGGAGATCATCGGAGTATTGAGTTTGAATCCTGAATGCCCCTCAAATTTTTTAATTACCGCGTATTATAAATTAATATTTTTATTTGCTTCGGTAAAGGAAAACATTGCAAGGAAACAATAATATTACCAAAAGTGTGTGAAGTCTGTCATTCAACACTTGTCCAGTATGGCGGACTGAGACCTTAATTCCTCTTATTGTCTGACATTGAAGCCCAGTAGTGGAACAATGACAGCCTGCAATGAATGAAAAATGAATATATATATAATGGTGAGATCCCGATGTGGAAGGAAGGGAGATTATATATACGAGTATTATGCATGCAAACTGTTGCAAAGTAGATTAATACCGAACTTTCATTCATAAATAAAAATTGAAAGTTAACATGCTCGACATATATTCATTCACTCATGCAGCCTAGTATCTTGCACCTACTCACTCTTAATTTTCAAAGTTGTGCGTATTAGAAATTAATTATTACTCGCTTTGGTGAGACATAAGAATCGAATCCGGTTTTTTTTCATTAGAATAATTCCTTGTTGCGAAAGATAAACCATGTTATCAAATCAACTTGGATTTTACTTGAATCTCTAATTAGCAAAGTACATGCTAATATATATACAAATGCAATTGCCTTTGCCCCTAACCGGTTACAACCAGTTGAGACTGGTACGGGACGTAACACAATAAGCGGAAATTGGCCACGATTCGTGTCACGTCGTCAGCCGGGAATGGGAATTAGGCCATTCCGAAATTGGACCTAAATTGTAGGAACATTGTTTCACGGTACGCTTCTACCGAACTTTCAATTAACATATTCAATCTGCTAAATTAGTCAGCTTTTCCTTACTCCCTTGTTCTTTTTTCTTGGAAATGAGAGGATCTTTTACGGTTCGGAACTTCGTATCTTCTTACTTTGTTTTTGCCATGAAGCAACATTTGTATTTTAGTCTGTACAGGTGTAGTTTTACAAGAGTCAGGGAACTCGTTAAAATTTTATCGACACATATTGACATATCTAGAAGTTTATAAATGATATTATTATAAATACTAATAACCAGACCAAGTATACATTTTTATATAAATAGCTAAAATACTTCTCCATCATGAACGTCTTCTGTCATGATTAAACTGGAGCCCAAAGACCTCCAACAGGAGCGATCAGGCATCACAGCCTTAAGTTAGTTTATCAGGGTGCACTATGAGCAGGGGTTGTTG
Source organism: Megathymus violae (assembly GCA_003671415.1). Classification (NCBI taxonomy): domain Eukaryota; kingdom Metazoa; phylum Arthropoda; class Insecta; order Lepidoptera; family Hesperiidae; genus Megathymus; species Megathymus violae. The sequence continues at coordinate 710,470 of PDGT01000015.1, read as the reverse complement.
GCTTATACTCAAAGAATGATGCAGTCCCTTAAATTTTATTCAACTTCACTTTTACATCCTTAATTCCATTGTAAGACACATTGGAACGCCTTTTTATTATATTCAACCAACAAAAGAAAATTGTTAGAAGATTGCTGAGTGTATTCAATTGAATAAAAAAGAAAACATAAGATTTGAAAGATGACATGATGAACATGACGTTGCGGATGATATGCCGAAATGACATGATGAAAGTAACTATTCAACGAAATTCATAGATTCGTCCAAGATGGAAGCAGGCGGTCATTCGCTTATTAACTGATATTTGGTAACAAAAAGTTATGTGACCGGGAGATAATTCTTAAGCACGCTACGCTAAGGAATATGTGGAGTACTTAAGTTTCATCAATTCGCTATTTACGTATCAAGAAAACACCGACAAAGTAATAGTAGCACTGTTCTATTTATTGCAATAACATTATCGTGTATATCTCATCAGGTAGACCGACAGTAATGAAACTTTTAATGATTCGTCCCCGAGGGAGTAATAAATTCTCAAAATATATCCCGTTCGTTACGTGGTTATTAACATAAATTTCGCTCCATCTCTCATCTAAAGTTATGTTACTCTTGTATCGTATATTGCCACGTTTAGGGATGTCCATTACAATTGATTTATCGTTGCTTTTACTATAATTTTGATTGTTTGTGTCTTGCACTTTTTGATGTGTTTAACTGTTCTGTGAGACTGTGCAGTATGTTTTAAGCAATGTAAAAATGTTTTTTTTCATCTCTTTATTTTTTATCCTGTTCCAAATAACATAACGTTTTAAGTAACGAGAATTAAGCTCTATTCTGTCCTATTACCTCATTTTTTTTTGTTGACGAGGGGGAAACTTTCAAAAGGTACCGGGTGCCGTGGAAGCGACGCCGGGTTATGTAGGATTCTTACCGCACTAAAAGCCTCCCGGTGGCCCTCCTCGGCGCTATGCTAGGACTCCGGGATCTCCAACGGAACACAACCGGAGTCCTATGAGCGCGGGTTCCGTCTATCCTATCATCTCATCCTAACCTAACCTTGCTTAATTTTTTAAATCATATTTATACGTAGCAAGCTGCCTTAGCTTCGCTTCAGAAGAAATACGCCTTACGCTTAGAAATAGCACCTGTATTGTTTTAATACTGTGTTTTTCTCGTTCTATGAATTACAAATTACAATATTAATTTGTAACTTTTTTTAACGAATTGCAATGGAACGAAATTTAAATATTAAGTGTGGTTTTTAATAATGTATTACAGTAAGTAAGCATTTATTGTAATATATTATTGAAAACTACAACGAAATCGGTTCAGCCGATTCTGAGATTAGCACGAAAAACGCTCATACTAAAATTCTAATAACCATTTGGGTGCTATTGCACTAATAAAAGCTCCCGATAATAGTTTTTCTGATATATCGTACATATACAGAAACTGATTAGTTAGAATGTTATTATCACTCACTCACTCATCACTCACTCACTCGTCATTATGCATATGTATATATAGATTGTTGTATTTAAACAACATTTTTTCTAAATAGGTAACAACATCAAGAATTTCTTGTACTTATTCATTTACAAATAAATGAAGGCTTAAAAAAACCCATAATGTCTCGGTGAACGTGACTGACGACATTTCCCTTTGTCCAAACAAGTCTTATTAGCAACAGCTGTTCTAACAAGGAGATTAAATTAAAAGAAAGCGGGAAAAAGAAAAATGCCGGTATAATTCAAAAACGTGGTCCTTATAACGCTTTCTCATTTGAACGTCTCAACTAGCGTCCATGATATTACCACAAGAAATGAAATCCTTTGGTATTGACTGTCATTATCGTTACCTAACAAAATAAAAACCATAAACAAAACAGGTCAGTAAATACACTTATGAACGAATTTTTTTTTTCATTAACGTTTTGTGCAGAAGCGATAGTAACAGCTAAACAAACTCCTCAGCATATCCTTTAAAAATAAAATTGCTTTGGTCATGTTGCGATTGGCTTTAGTATATCGAAGAAGAACTTGGCATTGTACTTGTTGGAGACATTCATGAAAATGGTTATTAAACAGAACACTGTAGGTACGTGACTAGAGTGATGAAAATACCGTCATCTCCACTCAGCAATTTTACCACGGAACCTAGCTAAAGGACAACGCTATGGCCGGCGTCACTCGCGTTTCAACCGTGCTGGATATAAGTACCTGTTAGTACTACATAGTAAACTAGAAACTGTTAAATGTTTCGTTTAAAATTGTCGTTAACAGTGAATCCTTGGGAAAAAACGTTACTCTGCTCGAATTACCAATTATCCACCCGAGAAGATGTCTGACAATGGCGCCGGCAATGTTGTTCATGTCCGAGATACTATAATTTTAACTACATATATTGCTCGTTTTAATATTTTGACGTGATTTATCTAAGTTTCTTCTAGTAGCAGACGAACATGTCACAAACATTTTAATGTCTCAGTTAATCTTTACGGAGTCCATTTGTTAGAGCGTATTTTGCAATTAATCTAAGGTTAAAAGGATGAGATTTTGTGAATTTAGTGAGAGACCGAAAGAAGTGGAAGGTGATGCATTTAAGAAACCGAAGACTGAGAAACATAGACCTGTAGTGGTTCTAATTACGAGAATATTCCGTACAATGATGGATAAGGAAAGATGGATGTATAATTTAATTACTTGGGTTAATTCTGGAATAGAATAGAATGCCGTATACTGAGTGCAATTCTATAAATCCCATTATATTTGTTCTTGTTGTACAAATTAAGTATAACACACAAAGTATACTGCAAATAAACATTAAACACTTTTCATGACGAGTCTAGAATAAGGGTGGTGACCGGCAGCGAAAGACCCCTTCTTCTGTAAACCAGTACTGCTGGATTCGGTGCCATGAACCATGAGCAGAGAAGGGTAATTGGCACTGAAATGTGTATGGATCCCAGTTGTGGTTGATGCGGTGTATGACCAAAGCAATGCCATTTGAATTAATTTCGTTACGTGGATAAGTACGGTCAAATATAGTATGTGTATTTTCTATTATAACAATAGGCTGCACATCCATTCGAGCCTTTCCTCAACTGACCGCATTACGTCGTTTAATTTATTCCTCACAATTTCTCCGCGCTAACACCTCCATCCCGCAATTGTTATCATTCCCATTTCATTATTGCGTTAAGTCATCACGACTCATTACCATGACAATGTTGTCACGCCCGCAAACAATCGAGGCAGTTTGTATCACCGTGGGTGGGAAGTAATGAAGTCGTTCAAATTCGTATTGGGAGATATTAAACACAAATAAAGAGGCAGAGGCACTGTAGCGCACGCGTAGTCAAATCTAGATACATTATTGCTTTCAGTATATGAGTTGAGGAATGCGGAGATAATTAAATACACATGGTAATAAAATATTTACATGCTTTTTAGCCATACAGTTCATTCAGTTCTGATGAAGAAAAAATGGTAATGAAAGCGTATTGAAGGTGAATGAAAATTACAGTTTTTTTTTTATTAAAAATATTCAACGCACTGTACGTGAACGCGCGATCCGTGCAAGCTGTGAGAAAACGGTTTTTTTTATCACCGGAAGTGTGGATATTTCGTGCTCATTACTATGACAATATGCTCACGCCCGTAAATAATTGATACACGGCCTATATGTGGGCGGTGATGAAGTAGTCTAAATGATGCGTTTATATTTAATATAAGCTATATGTGCGTTATTATATTGCTATATTTCTTTATTATGCCAAAAAATTAAAAGTAAAATTTATCAGTTACAAGAGTAGTTCTTCTAATACTCGGATTATTAGTTTAATAATACTTGTATTTTTACTAACTATATACGGAGAGAGCGAATTTTGTGAGTTTGTGTGTATGCAGAGGGTAATCTCAGGAATGACAGAACCTATGTGACATTCATTTACCGTTTGGAACGTACATTTCATTCATTTACCGTTTGTAGGTGTGTATGTCACCGAACTCCAAAACGGCTGGACTGATTTTGAAGTAATTTTAAAGAGTGGTGATCGCTGGACTATGTACTATCAAGCTTAACATCGAAGGTGACCATGTATGGTGATGAGGTTTTTATCTTTCATGTTGCAGATTAACATGGGACGTGCTGACCACTTCCTACAATGGACCGTACACTTATTTACTCTCCGTTATTAAAGCAAGACAACTGCAAATTTATTCACTACTTCAGCAAAACGATAGAGACCCAGCCGATGTACCAAAATTTCATCAAATTTTGAACCTAAATGTCTGAGGGCGTTACAATGAAAGTTTTTAGTTCACGGTGTTGCGTAATAGCTGTTACGTGGCAAAACTCCGTCAATTTCCCCGAGTTGATGGAGGTTTAAAAGTTTGAAATTTTTGTCAAAAACCGACTGCAACGGATTTTAACAACAAGGTACTGGGTTGAGCCGAAAAGTGAATCATTTTTCAATACACAGTATGAAGTTGCAATAGAGTTTAAATTTAATGGGAGTTGGTATTTTTCTACAAGCAATTACTAGCTTTCAATTATTCGTTGCAAAATTTATTTTTTCGTGATTAAACCTAGTATCAGAAATTGTTGTATAGTTAGCGAGAAATGAATAAAACTTAACTACGACAAATACATCGTTATATTTCATTAACTTCAGTGGTTAATAAAGTTTTCCATTTTCGTTATGTACATCCTTCAATTTCGGTCTGCTCGTTTGTCGGCTGTTGAAAAAAAAAAGGAGTACTTTAAAGTTTTAAGATAATTACCACAATTCGCAAGTATCTTTCTGTTGGCTTACGTCTCAAGTCAGATTACTCTTGCATTAGATTACTGGCCAAGGAAGATTTTATGGTTAACATTTGGTTTTCTAACACAATGTTGCTCCCCGAAGTCAGTTTCAGTTATTATAAATACCTACACAAGTGACTGTAAAGTATTAGACGCTCATCCAAGGTCATCAAATAACTCAAGTTCCCAACCAGTACATTGAAACCACTGTAAGTTCTGATTGAAAACTGACATTAGAAACTATTTATTTCATGTACGTATTGATCTATAAACTTTTGAACGTCATTTAGGTCATTGCTGTCGAAAACTATCATCGTTAGTCGCTTCGTCGTTTGCGATAGAACATGTTACGTAAACTCGACAACGATTCGATCAACGGTGCATCGATGGCTCCCGGTCTTCCATTTTTAGTTTAGTCAACTATAAATTACTATTGCAAACTGGACGCCCATCCGATGCAACTTTAATAGCTCGCTACATCGTGGTGCTACGGAAACAACTGCACTTTTACTACTGACACCTGTCTCTTTTAAGCTATCGTATAAAGCAATATCCATTGACATTATAACTTACCGTTAGCATCAGCGTGAGTTTAAAAAGCAGTAATGGATGTCAATTTAAATTAAACGTTGATGAATGATTCGAACGAGGCAGTACATATTTGTATAACGTAGTTCATTCAATCAACCGACTCAGTGAACGTTGATAAGTAAATAATGTGCGTGGAACGGGAAGGATATTCGCATGTACATTTTTTTTAATAATAAAAGTAGCCAACAGGAATTCAGTTCAGCCAGTGTTAAATTCAAATTCAAAATCGTTTAATCCAGGTCTTACTTTTAATGGGTACCCTTTCAAAACCATTTAAATGATCTCCTTTAGTTTTAATAGCGATAAAAATAATATTCCCAGGATCGGTAATGTAGGTCTGTGTAAGTGCGACTCTTCATTTCATCGCCAATACAGGTTATGAACATGTCAACGGCAGCGAAAAGTTTTATCACTTTTTGACAGGCCAGTAACGGTTGTTCGGATTTTAGATGTCAAAAAATAATTCGAAGTTCGAAAAAAAAAATATAATATTATTTCATTGTATTTAAAGCTTTAGTGTGATAAATAGGAAATAGGAATCGACTTTGCTTAATTATTATGTACGATATTATTATATACCAGCAAACTGCTCTCGCTTCGCTGCGGTAAACTACGCCTCACACTAAGAAAAAGTAGGTACCTACATCATTTTAAATTAAGTAATATTTTTTTTTATGAACGAATTGCTATGAAACAGGCTTTAAGTATTGAATAATGCTTACTGCAATACATAAATGAAAACTAGAAAGTAATCAGTTAAGCCGTTTCTGAGATTAGCGGGCACAAACGCACAGACAAACCGACAAAAAATCTAAGAACTATTGTTTTGTGATCTGTTGCGTTAATAGAGTCCCCTAATAATAGTTTTTCTCGGATATCCTTCATGCACAGAAAGCTATCAGTTAGAATTTTATTATATGTACATATATATGATGTTACAACGTGCTAAGTGCTTGTTTCACTTTATAGAAAATCCACACTTAAAGTTTACTAATAAACTCGCTACAAGAACTCGCTAAGGGTGGAATAAAATGCTATATTTATAGTAGTTGATCTTAACTTAATAATAGTTGATCTTAACTTAATCATCGTGGACACTCACATTTATGCTTATTGCTTAATATAAGCTTTTCTTTAAAAAAAATAGTTTTTGATGAATTGTATTTTATTAGGATTATTACTTCATTTTATTATTAGGGTTCATATTATATTAAAATGACAACCCAATATCCCGCGATGTCAACAAATCACAGCTAGCCCGACGTCCCGATAATACGATGTCATAATACCCGGATATTATGGAAATATACGACGGTATATTAAGTCTACAAAGGGTTCAGCCGTTTGATGTTCACATGTAGAGAGATTTTCAATTTACGTCGTATTCTGAGGAGGGCTTGTTTCTGTCCCCGCGCTCTACAGTTGTACTGCATGACTTCTCTCTACAATTTTGTGGAGTTTTGTCAGATATTACTGTTAGATTTTTTGCGTTACTCAGTACATGGTTGTGGAAGTTATTTGCCTCAGTAATCTGTCGTAGAGTATAAGATTACATTTAATCTTTGTGTAGCTATAATTAAATAAAGATAATTATTTACTAATAATATATTTACTAATAGGTATATTACAATGGTGTGAGTTACAATACATTCTTTAAAATTAAAATGATATTTATTCTGTAATTTATTATTAATGTATGTAGTATTAATAGGATTACTGAGTTAATGAAGTTTTTAATTAAAATGTATATATTATATACGTCACCAATGAGCAATATTATGTACAATAATTTAATTTATGATTATATAAGTATCATTATTAGTAAATAGTTGACTTCTCTCATCGAGATGATATTGACAGAATATATGTTTTGCACGGAAGGTTTATTTTATTTACATAAGCAGCAAATAACAGGCAGGCCATCTGATAGTAAGTATTTGTACGGCCCATAGCCCAGTTGCTGTCGAGCGAGTGATCCCGGGTTCGATTCCTCGCCGGGGCAGACATTTATGTGACAGATAAAGGTTTGTTCTCGGGTCATGGGTGTTTGTGATGTCATATATGTGTATGTCCATGCCACCCGCAACACGGAATCCTAGTGCGAGGGTTGTTAGTGTGTGAACGTTTAGTTATTAATTAATCTTGGCCGGTATTGGACTCATGAAAATTTCCTTTTTACTGGTTCTCCCACACTGCAAGTAAATCATGATTAAAACATAGCCAACTATCTTATTAAAACTAAACTATCCAGTCAGCCCTATTTACCTATCTTACTATGACAGAATATTCAAATTCAAAATTATTTTTAATTATTTAGCTATTTTGTAAATAGACTTACGCACGTCATTTTTTGCTTTAACTACTATTTGGAAAGGTGTTTTAACGTTCAGGAGAAGAAAGGGTTAAAAAAACTCCCGCTGGTTCATCCGTCAAAACATTGTGATACAGCCAACGAATTAAACGAAGCGTTCACAAGTTATATTTACATATTAAGCATTATGTCAAAATCTGTCCTCTGAGATACGTAAAATATTAAACAAAAAAATAAACACCTATTACAGATAATTCCAAGTGAATGGAATAGAACTTATAGTAATGGAAGTTGCATTATATAACATATTGGCCAGAATATGAAGGTGCTTCGTTTGGGATTTGCCACACTATTCCAAATTCAACTTTGAAGGCAACACGAAATTCCTACGCTTAGAAATTGAATGATTTTATGGGGATTTTATGAAGTAGATGATAAGACTATTCAAAAACTATATAAGGCCGGATTGCGTCGTAAAACTGTTTTCTGTGAATGTTATTGCCTTTTGATTACCTTTGATATTAGTTTCTTACTTATTCGAGTAGACAGAATAAAACTTAGAGCTTTGTTTGTGACCGTTTATGGGAGTTGCGTAGTTTTGTTATAAACAAGCCGGTAAAATGATCAGAACATAAAAAAAAAACTTTAAAAAGTAATGGCTGTTTACTTTTATTCATTTTTTAAATTACAGCAATTTGAAATTAGAATAAACAAGTGACTATCGGATTTAATATAACAATAATACAACAACTAGCCGTTACCCGTACGCTGCGTGATCGGTTAAATTCTTCAAATTGTGAATGTTATCTCTTATCTTATTTATTTAAACCTTATCTTTGTTTTAATATTTTAAAATATGATAAAAACATAAGCATTTTATTATGGTCCCGTATTATGACAATATAAATGTACAGACATAATCTATAGATTTATATAGCAGTCTAAAATATAGGTATAGCTTATCATTTGCGCAATGACATGTTCTTTGTATATACTAATTTTATCATTATTATTGGATTATAGAAGGAATTAAAGGCGGCAGACAGAATAAAAATAGAAAATTGTAGAATTTGGTCAGCGAGACATAAAACAGTTAAATTTAATGCACAGACAGAATCTATAGATTTATATAGTAGTATTGATGATATCCCTAAACTTATACCTACTTGTTATAGTTACTGGGTATCGTTGAGTTCAGTTACTTTTTTATTTTGCGCTAATTATACGATGTAGTAGGATTTGGAGTGTGATAGAAATTGGAATTTGGATGACAACTCAGTTTTTATTCACGATTTTCGAAAGTTATAAATTGATGATTGGAAAGAACACTTTTTACATACATTTAAGAAAGGAGGAAAAAAGATTACATTTATTTCGTCTATAACATGAATACTGCAACCTTGTGACATGGTATGTATATATATATATTTTAACAAAAGAAAAAAGAGTGACCAAAAAAGAAAAAAAAAACTTAAACCATAATAATAACAATAGTAATAAACCGGTTAACGGTTACCCGGTGTTGCAGTACCCGTCAAATGACGAAGAGGGACGCACTCAGCGGAGGTCGCTGTTTCTCAGTACGCTCGTTTTAAATTTCTTATGCTATCATTTCCGCTGTCACGATATAGGGTGGGATAACCGCTACATCTTTGAACATGTCACGCCATATCTACTTTTATTAGTAACTCGCTCTCACTTCGCATCACAAACTCTTTGCCGCGTTTGTAATATTTACCAGCTATAACAATTATTATTGTTGTCTTATTTTTAACGTTTTAGCGTTCGCTTAAATAGTTTAATGAATTGGAAACATTTACCACATAGGTATAGATAAACTAGGTTTACAGCCCTCTAAGTAGAATATCCACATTATCTTTTAATTCTTGTCGTTCAGGTCAATTTCCCCACCTAAAAAGCATCCTAGATTATGACCCAAAATATAAGTTTAAAATATTGGAAGAATCAAATTTGTGCAGTGGCTTTTATATGATTCATGGACATACATGGGAGACGTAACATATACACGATCCAAATAAATGTTTTGTCTATATGTAACTAATGTGTGTATTGTAATATAAATTATATGTGTATAAAAGGTAAATATACATTAGGCACTTTTATAGTTTTTTATTGGTTCCTATAGAAGTATTAGGTCCACTGACATTCAGAAATTTGTGGAGTAAATATACAAAGAAAACGACGAAAGATTGACATTACAGAGATCTTAGTAACGTTATAATATCAACAATATAAGAATATGAACAACAAATTTAAATATACTTTTCACGTTTAAAATTAATTACGTTGAAAAATCGTTACAACCCGAGTTACAGGCATTTCCTAGCAGACGCAACATTGATTTCAGATAGTTCCCCTACAGCCCCTACAATAGGGGCGGTGCACAATGGTTCGGTTATTGGCATTCCGTTCGACGCGACCATTGTCAGTGAGCTAATAATAAATCGTACAATTTGTGAGCGGTATTCGATGCAGTTTATTGATGTCGTATTTAAGAAAATATGTAATCGGTTCTTATAGCTACATTCAAGTCTGATTGTACTTTTTAGTTTTACCTCCTCGAAGCGCATAAAACAGAGTTAAGTAACATCAAACGTGATTAATAGTTGGATTCATGACAACAAAGGCAACATCGATCGGTTCTGTGCTTCGGAGTGCCGTCCGTACCAACTGTTATCGGTCAGCACAGCAGTCAAGGGAGATCGTCAGCGGCATTAGATGCTCTGACGTTTGAGTTGGCCATAGGCTCCCACACTGGCGCACCAGGACGCACTGCATCCTCAATTA
>PDGT01000015.1:657411-695830 GCA_003671415.1 Megathymus violae | reverse complement strand
AGGCGTTCAATCTCAGACCTTCTACATTCTACATCCAAGGCGGACTTTAAACAGTCGTAGAGTTTATTTATAAATGTCAATGAGCTGTCGTGATCAATAAAATAAAGCCAATGGATTGAATGTGTTACTTTATGAAAACTAAGGCACATATCTGTTCTTGTAGTTAAGGAGGCCTAAAAATACCATCACTGAGTATGTATCGTTTTTGAAAGGATAGTCATTAACGTGAGGCAGCAATAAAGACAGAAGCTCTTACGCTATCTGAACCTTTAAGATATGACTTACCTGTCTTTAACATATCATTCGGGTGACCAAAGTCTTGCGTGTGCGACTGCAGAGAATACAAAGTGGATATAAAGTATCAAGATGTATGGAACGGGCCGCCACTCACAATGCAACGACAGTGAGACTTTCGGAGCGTTCTGCGGTGCGAAATTATACGAACGTTCGCGACTGGCAACGAGCAGTGAGGCACTAGACACGCGAGTCAAATATAAATGTACCTCTTGGGTCGCAGCGTTTTGTGACTTGTGTGCGACGTGGCAATAAGGGATCCACTGCGTTATTGCATCACGTTCTGAAACATCATATAATGTAGTACCCGGGGCATAACCACTGCTATGTTAATAAGATCTGGTCGGCAGCTTAATGAGTTTGAACTGGATTCAGAAGTGCTATGATGATGGAAGCGCTGCTCATTTTGCTTAAGTCGATTGATCGTTTACGATCGACACAATCCGTGGCTATGAGAGCTACAAACATAGACAGTATTGAATACCCACCTGATTTAATCCAAAGGAAAAGTAAATAGAAGAAGGATTCATTGTTATTTTATGCACCCCGAGTATTTTATTCTTTTCTCACGGCACATAAAGAACTGTACGATTTCCGTTTTAATAAGTGAGTAGAGGCAGTTCGTTCCTTCGCATAAATGAAGGTGGATTCTTTTTATTGCGGTAAATACGTGGGTCCTGGTTTTTCTTTCTTTCATAGTGCGAGAGGTGAAATAACTTCTAATGTTACAAGTCTGTGGCTTCATTGAGCTCGTTTTTTATGTTAATGCCTATAAACAAGCAGTCTAGCCACCTGGATGTAAGTGGTCATTGTTGTCCATGGATACTCAATATACATACATTACTAATTCAAAGAATATATTTAACTCTCAGGTGGAAAACTTACAAAAGTGGTTTCGACCAAATCCGTTGGTTTCATACAAACGATCAGATACAATTAACACCAACAATAAAACCTCATTTATCACTACCATCTATTAAAACTTTTAATTAAATTCTTGAACAGTTTTATATTTAATAGAAATATTGAAAATCTATATTTTAGTTAAAGCGTAACACGCGCACAATGCCAAAACTCGCTATGGATTTACTTAGATATTACCCAACTGCTTTCTATCACCGGGTTCAATTACCAAATAGCATCGCTACAGAACACATGGCCGCCTGAAATATGTATCATTAAATAATACGTTTATCATTACCGCTATTTCTGGGATCCGTTCATTGATATTGTTATTTCCCGTTTCCTTTTCTTTATACACGGCGAATTGGCAATATGAAAGTTAAAGGGGAATATTATGTTTATCGGACAATAAAAAGGAGCAATAAATGCATTTCTTCGTGACAAAAGAGCTAAAGTATAGAAGTATGAAAAGTTAGAAATTTAGGATACTGCTGGATTCGAAAATTTTTGAAAATAAAAGTACAGCGCTAACCAGAGAAAGAAGACGTTTAACAGTAAACAACCAACATGATCATTAATCTATCTGTCAGTCTTTTAAAAAATGTAACGTCAAACTATCGCCATCGCACCATACAAACTATCGTGAACGATATTTGAATATAAGAGGTTTCGCTCTTTTTTTCTAGTCCATTAGTATTCCATTTACCGAGCAAACGCAATTCGAGGACTACCTTAAGATCGTTTTTGTTCCAGTGTAGCAATTTTAAAGTATGAAATACCAAACAAATTGACGACCATAAAGTTGTGTGATAATGATATGTAACACAATACTTGGGTTAGGACACTGTTGATCATTGTCATGGTTGTGTTCGGACTTGTGGACTTCAATCGACTTTGAAATGATTATCAAATTCAAATCAAACATTCTCAAATCAATGTCATATTGTTCCCTATATTTTCCATAACCAAAGTTAATTATCACTAGGATAATTAATTTCTATTGAGCACATAATTTCAAAAAGTAATAAAAAGTTAGACCAACCTTTAAAGACCAACTTTTGAGTTTTCCGGATTTTCACCGATTAAATATTGTCATTTCTGTGTTGAGCAAAATAAAACATTTTGTGTATTCAAACATTGTATAACAATCAATTTAAATTTCATTTCCGGGTAGTGTACCTACGTACTTCTAAGCAATTCCTCTTCCTATATATCTACTAGTACTTACACAAGAGACTTCGACAAACGTAGTTACTAGCAGATAATCGGTAAAGCCGGCGACGGGCTAGATGCAATCTCGATGCGCTTTGGGCACGCGTTATCGAAAATTTAATATAACGACAGAGCGACAAGATAGCGATACAAATAAGAGTTGAGTTAAGAGAAATCTCTTTCTTCGCCGCGTTGCAATTTGTCGCAGAATGCTAGACGGAAGTGAGAAGAAATTTTATTCTAATAAATATTATTTAGGTACTACATTATTAGAAATTTGTTTGCTCAACGTCATGTCATCCGACAAATCCTGGCAAGTCCACAGTTATTCATTGGAATGAAAGTATTGTGATAATGACAACATAAAATTCACTATGAAATGTTGTTAAGTGAAAGGGTACTTATAGGATCTCTTGCATTTCCATTGTTTTGTCACGGCCTATTTTCTTCGAATGTACTGGAGAAAATTATTGTTTTTCTTTTATTTTGAACAGAAAGAGAACGAGAGAAAGAAGTTGATAGGTTGAGTGATTATTACGAGGATAGGTATATGAGGGTAGATGATACCCAGACTTATTTAGTTTAGACAGTACCTACACGATGGAAATATACTATATTATAACACCCTAAAAACATTATGTGAGACCATTAGTCTTTATGCAGTGATTACGTTAGAACAATTCTATAGAAATATAATATGCCTTTAAAACGTACCCAGACGCAAATGTAAGGTACTTAATCACTTCCTTGGATTGATATTCAACATTATATATTACTGAAATTTAATGATCAATAATGCTCATAATACTGACATAAGTTTTTGTTGGATTAATATTTTGACTTCGTTTAAATAAAGTGAAATCAATCCTTTGTAACGATATACAGAACATAAGGTTTATCGCCGCATTAGGATTCCTTGAGTTGTTGTCTCTGCGACAACTGACTGTGTGTGACAAAGGACCAGTTTAATGTCGTAAATCCAAAGTCAAACTGCCTTCATAAACCTTGTAAAGGAAACTCGATACCCAAAGAGCCTATGACTATCTATCCCTTCGGGAAATCCGAGGCACTGTACCCAGCTTCAATATCAATATGGATTGGATTATACGATGTATTGTATCAATTGGGCTTGCCTATTATAATAAGTTTGTAGTATGTTATTGGCTACGACGGCTTTACTCCCCAGTCAATCGCGACTATTAAAAACACTCGTGAAAATTAATAATTAACAATAATATTTTGTTTGTATATTTGCATGACGTAGATATTAAGTACTTCTATTATTCTAGTTTTGTAGGTAAAGTTATCGACTTTTTTGTGTACTTTATAGACGGTAGCAGCAAAATATATCGACCACGGAGTGCTCTACGCGCAAAGTGCAGCGTATATACTGGGATTCTCTGTGTCACGGATTATGTCAATTCGAGGATACAATAGGTAAAATTAAAACATTATAAATGCACAAAACATGACACCAAACAAATCTATACTAATATTATAAAGAGGAAACCTTTGTATTTTTGTATGTTGATAATGAACAAACTCAAAAACTACTGAATCGATTTTAAAAATTCTTTCACCATTAGAATCTCCGATGGCTATATAGGCTATATAGCCTATGTTAGGCTATATTTATTACTAGAAAAAATAAGGGATTCTTACTAAAACTTCAGTAACGTGAACCAAGGTGTAAAAAAATTTGCTTAAAAATTTCTTTCATCGCATACGCTGCGGGAACTATGGATGATAGAACAAAAAAATGTTCCATAATATTAGAGAACATATCAATTTCTACAAATAACTTTGCGATACTATATGTCCAACTATTGTAGTTATATCACTATAACCACTTTTTACATTTTAATAGTTGACCAAAAGCAGACCATGATAACGGTACCTTCGTATTAATCCCTATCCAAATAAATCATTTCATATTAAAAAATGTTTCAATACCTATAGATAACTTTTTTAATTACTCAAATCGGACATTCCGTTCAAAAGATTTTACCAGTATGGTCTCACGCAAAGCAGCCGTAGCGTAAGCCAGCGGACAAGGCATCGGCTTCTTATGCAGCGGACATAAGCAACATTGAATGTTTTGACTATTTTCACAGTATATGTATATGTTATAAAGAAAAAAAAACATACTCGTACCTATGTCCTTTATAAAGATAAAATTATAAATATATCTCAAAATGTTTAAAAATAAAAGTACACCCGTGCGAAGCCGGGACGGGCCGCTAGATGTTACATAAATGTTTGCACAACTATCGAGTAGTTTTATGTGGTAGAATCAATAGATACGAATGGATAAGGATGTTGATTTTTTTTGATTCAAATCCAAATACAAAATCATTTTATCATTTAAGTATTCTGTAAATACACTTATGCACGTCATTTTTTGCTTTTATTACCGTTTCCAAAAGGTACTTAAGCATTGATGAGAAGAAACAGCGAAAGAAACTCGGCACATGTGTTAAAACAAAACATGGCAAATACAAAGTTTCAACCTGCGTGGAACTGGTTTCCACAGTGTTATTTCTAGACATACTTGTCATTCATATATTCATCTATACATATAATAATATCCTTTTACTACATATAAGTTGTGCTTTAATTCCTTGGTTAAAAATTCCAATAGGTGACAATAAGGTTCCAAAGCTGATACGTGACTTTGGCACCTCATTTTAAAAACAAATTGTAAGACTCATAAAAGAATGCTGAAACTTTTGAAAGCGATTGATTGATTGATTCAATTTATAAATACATAAATTCATTTTACTATTATTTTATATAAATACACAAGTCTTGTACGTTAAAGTATTTTGTCCGTAAGGGATGGTTTATCCGGCCTACAGGCAACTAGTTACCGACATAATATGTATTACAATATTAACTTTCATATTTTCACTAATAAATTTTCAAATTTAAAATTTTGAATGAGATCAGACTTGAGGAATGGAAAAAAGGAACTGGCTTAATATGACCTGCATTCAATCTAAACAATATTAACAAATCTAAAGTAAATACACACGGTTTCCAAACGTTATCATATCATATATCTTCCAAAGGAAATGGGATTATCTTAAGCCTCATAGGCTTGCAACTTGAGAATATTGTAGGGTATGAAATTTTCATTTGAAACGCGCTCTCAGATTACCCGCTAAGTCGAGCTCTGGAGTCCTTATAAGTGAAAATCTGGCTTTACGACCTGATATGACTCGTATTACAAAAGCGTAGAATTCACTTTTAAATTCGATGTGAAATATTTGAGCATTTCGTGTGGAATATAATTTCCAATATTTATCTGTAGAAGGATAATTGATAGCGGTGCGGTATGGGTTCGATGCGTAAGCCGCCTAGCGGTCTATATTTAATTTAAAAATTTTCTCATCACTAAGAAAGATCTACTTAAGTTCAAGATATTTATTTTGTTATTATATAAAAATAAAAACACAGAAATACTCATGTCAGTTACATTGATTTCATTTGATTTGATCTAACCATTTATTGCGTTCTTTAAAGGAATTGAGAGCTTAAATAATACCATTAATAATGTTATCTAAAAAACAACATCCTATAGCAGAAACAAGGGTTTCATCCACCTTTAAATGTGGTCCAAAACCCATTAAGAGAAACCATTAAACGAATTAACATATCAGGCGTAGATCCAGTTTAATCAATATTATTGTTCCGCTGAAAATGTTTGCCGAATACTGAAATCTGGTTAAAGATATGAGGAATTTGTGTGTATTGTTGGAATTCCAATTGGTCGTTATTGATTTAAATATATTCATTAGAATATTAGAATGAAATCATGCTATAATGATGGTACGACGCCCGCTTCCATCTTGGCCCGCAACGAGAAATGTCTTTGATGTAACGGAGGTACTGGTACAGCGATGACCATTACCATCAGATGGTCCGACTGCTCGATTATCTGCTACTTAGATATAAATATAGCAACATAACATAAATATTTATATTACAACATAGCAACAATAAACATAGCAACATTGCCATGTAAGTTTGAATTGAAATAGTGAACCATAACAGTCCCACCTCTGGATTACAATACTTTCTTTGAATGAGAATTAAGTGTGCTTCGGTAGACGTTATGGAATATTTCAGCAGTAGACTTGTTTTTTAGGAATTTCCAAGAATATACTATTTCCTTACATCGAAGCAAATATAGGTTATAGCCCCGCAATAGAACTCGCGAACACCTATGTCGTCGGTGGAATGGACATAAACAATCTTATTAAGATTTCACAAATAAGCAAAACTTATTTTGACCTGAAAATATCAGTCTCGGCAGAGAATCTAAACTCTAAAGGAGTCTTCCCGACAGGGTCACCATCAACTCGGTTATAGAATCGTCAAGAAGCACGATGATAAATTAATTTCTAATATTTATAAAAATCGAACACATAGGCTAAATATGGTGACCACCACCCACGCACATCTGCATCACCTTAAATATTATCGACGCATTGCGGACTAAGTAAGAAGCGGCGGCCATGCTATTAGATACTACAAGACACTTTCGTTATCACATTTCACAGTTAATTGGACAATTTGATGAAGTTTAATTAACTTTCACCCAACAGTTAACGCTTGTGTCTCATCGCGATGCCCATCAAAATTATTAAATTAAATTTGAACTAGGAAGTGCACCTCTTTGATAAATATCCCAAAGTTGGCCCATTAAAAGATTACAAACTGAAACATTGTAATACTCACGCGTATTCCCAGATACTGTGCCGTAAATAACAAGTTAGTATAATAAAGGTTTCAGGCCGAGGTATGGGATTACGTCAGAGAAATTACTCCGTAATTAGACGTACTCGTATGTACCTAAGTAGAGTATTAAGTATCTAAGTTGCGTCTAGTTGCAATTGTATGACAAAAATATATATATTTCAATTGACGATTAAATTCCATTGAATTTGAATGTTTTGAATTGGAGTTTTGTAATTCAAAGTAGGTTGGTAAGTACCAACATTACATAAATTTTGGAAGTCAAACTACGAAGATTTTCCGGATGTTTATGATATAGATGCATTTTGAAAATCCATAGTATATCGACTATACAATTCAACATGTTTACTGCATGCACCTCATCCTTGAATCACTTGGTTAGTAAAAACTGCAGTTATTTTTGCATACATTATCGTGTTCATACCTAGACTGTTTCGAAAAGAAAGGTGTTAAGCGTTTAATTCGTCGCCAAAATTGCTTTAAATTATGTCATATTTATGAACCATACTATCCAGAAATAACGACGTAAAAAGTTCACTGGGCATGCGTCACGGAACACGGACCCATGTCTACTAATGTTCGTGGTGGAACTTTTTCTCGTAAAATTTGCACAGGTGACTTAATATGTTAGGATTTAATATTACTGTGTGGTGACGCTATGTAAGGATATTTCTTTTATTTACATTGTGAACTTCATTGTTAATGTGCTTGAGGTGAGGTTCGTATGTTAACGGACTGTAGATAATAATAATAATAATGCATTGCTTAAGGTGAATTAAATTAATAAATAAACGTTTACACACACAGCCCCGCACTAGTATTCCCTGTGTTGCGGGTGCCATGGGCATTCACAAATATGACATTACAAACATCCATGACCCGAGGTGAACATTTATCTGTCACATCAATGTCTGCTCCGGCCGGGAATAGAACCCGAGACCCCTCGCTCGGCAGGCAGGGACACTACCAATTGGGCTATGGGGTCGTCAAATTAAATGCCGTTTGTCCCTTCGTACTTTGGCGCGTCTTACTAAAGTTACTGATTGTATTTCTTTCGAGCCGCATGACCGATTGAGACCTTTACTTGTGTGAGGCGACAATCCACAGTTATAATAAGTCTCGATAGGTGTGCAGCTGCAGTTGTTATTAATAAGAAATTCTATTTTCACTAACGGTAATTGTTCGTTTTAAATATATTTAGCATTGTAAAAAAACACCTGCCAGACCTGCTAGTAAGTATTTATTTTATTTGTGTGCCTGACGGTATCAGCAGATTGTTCGATACCGGGTATCGATTCAGTCTCATCTGGCGCAGTGCTTTAGGTGCCCTTATTTGTTTTTCACGGATCGCGTACGTTTACTGCTATTCTGAAATAAAAAGGTGATATTTGTTTCAAATTGTTATGTAGAATTGAAAGCGTAGAGCCTTACAAAAAGTTTATTTTATTCATTGTATTTATTTTATTGATTTGTAAGCAGGAAAAGGGTATGCAGTTTATTAAGTGTTAAGTGACTGTTAATAATTAAATTTTGTCAGCTCTTTGTACTTCAAAATGCATGTTAAGCTATCGATTATGCGATCATCAAACAACATTTAAGCCTGGTTACAGATTTTTGAACGGTTAAAGAACTATATTATCTACACAGTTCTCAGGTTGGACGCTGGACAATGATATGGAATATGCTCCAAATTTCCTAATTCATAAGTAGCGATTATAATTTGCTACTGACAAGTTTAGGCATTATTTAGTGTCAATATTTCGATATATTTACATGTATTACGATATAAACAATAAGCATACAGAATTACATCAAATATTTCAATAATCATATATATATACCATCCGTGCTTAAATTGCGTAATTTCATTTATTTGCCACCACCTGTATTACAAACACAGTTAAAAATGGCCCGTTGACCACAATTATTATAGCGACAACCCAAAGTTTCAATCAGCTCTGACCTCTTTTCATTATTAGAGTAATGACGGCCATGTTTCTGACAAAGTTGGTAATAAAATATATTGGGGACAAAGTTGGCAACGAAACTTTACCTTTGAAAATATTATAAGTAATATTTAAATTGAAACTGCGGTCAGCTTTTTCGTATTAATTTATCTCGGTGTTGTTGTAAGTGCATCGGTAATTGTTGTAAATTAAGTAATAGCTGGCGTCATTGGCGGCCCAAAGCAGGGCGTGAGTCTCGTCTGGTAACTAAGGGAACCTGGAGCCTACTACTACTGGAACCATGCTGCTGCAATGTGGAGTTATTGCTAGCCTGAGTATGGAACGTTCTTATTGGCATAATAATGCTTCCAAAAACCTCCGGCGTAACTTCGCGGCTGTTATGCGATCGGGCATTGAGTTTTTACTAATTAACACTTGGTGCTTTTTTAAATCGTATACCTGTAATATTTGTGGTAAGCTTAGACTCTAGCCTCCATAACGAACAGATAAATTGAAATAATATTTGTTATGGTTCGAGCTTTAGTGGAAAATGAATTTCGCCTTGGAGTAACGACGCAAATTCGGTACTGCCCAGCGAAACGTACACCCGCGAGCAAAAAAACTGCGTGGTTAGTTAACGTGCGCGCGCTCGCAGTTCGGTTGGCTAATTGTTATTCGTATGTCACGCTTGTCTGAATTCCATTTTTGATCCCGTTCAGTGGTTTTTGGGGACCTGGTATTGTTATTTGTTATTGAAGATTTTATATAAAGAAAAATATTTGAGAGTTAAGAATTGTAAAGAGTTCGAATTCTCTATTATATATACTTCTATTGGTGGAAGTTTTTTTTTTTCAGCCGACAAACGAGCAGACGAGCCGCCTGATCGTAGGTGGTCGCCGTCGCCCATGGACATCAGTAAGATCAAAGGTATCACCGATGCGTTGTCGGCCAGGAAATGAGAAGAAAATAAGAAAGAAAGTACTGCCTCTTAAGCCCCCAACCGGACTAAACCAAGAGGGTAGTAGCTACCCAGGTAGGCTTCACGGAAAGATAATACCAGTTATAATATTAATGACTCATAATAATGATATTATAATCCATACGCGAAACCCTACCACCATGCAGGCTGGCTTCTGTCGCCTCTTACGACATCCTTTTATGCCAGCATGTGATTGGGGGACTTATAATAATGATATTATAATCCATACGCGAAACCCTACCACCATGCAGGCTGGCTTCTGTCGCCTCTTACGACATCCTTTTATGTCAGCATGTGGTTGGGGGCAGTATTCTAGGCCACCCCAATACAAGAAATTACTAATAATACTATAAATGTTATTACTTTTTAAATACATGTAAGGAAACTAATTAGATCCGCTCCTCCCGCCGATGGCCCCGTAATAAGAAAATTCCAGGTAATTAATTGAAATTTAAAATATGAACATGATCGGTTTTTTTATTTTGTTTTAAAGTTATCTGCATCATCACTAGCATTAACATCGCATGGTTGACTAAAAAGCAAGGTGCACCCGCTTCATGATCATAAACTTTACGAACAGCACCCAGTGTTATATTGGGTACATATGTACATACAGTAGGTGGTATAAATGTAGTTCAATTAATATTGAAGGGCTATGAGGCTATGACGTCAATGCCAGATACCTCGGTCAGCTGAGTATATCAACATAAATGTTCTAAGTCTTTACATCTCTGAGCACCATAACTACCGCAGAAGTTTATAATTCCGAAATAGTTTTTTATTGACAAATATTAAAGTAGAAAGTGATTCTTCTCCTTATCCAAATCTCGGCGACAACTGGAGTTAAATATGATATCACGTTCAGAGCTAAAACAGCTTTTATTCATTGAGAGAATTTAATCCTTCCTTTGTAAGTCAGTTTTCTTCATATTTACGTAGAGTTAAGAAAACCGTTGCTGTTAATTCTCTAAGTAAATTCTCTCTTTTCTTTGACGGAACTTTCTTATATAATGCATTTTGAAGTTTTGTTTGAAGTCGTTTTTACAAAGACAGTGTCAAGTAATCTGCTGATGACACTTTTGTTTGTTGTCACAAACATTAGAAACGTTCATAATTACAGAACGGTGTAGGAAAATGCTTAAAGTCCAAATTAACTAGGACTCTAACACAGTTTCTAGTTCTTCCAATCAGTGGAGTGACGCATTGGTTGGAGAAAGAAGTACTTTGTCACAAAAATCAAACTTTGCATATGGCTAAGGTACGAATTGTCCCTAATAGATTAAGCTGTAATAATTCTAATCCAGTTGGGATTTCTGGAAATGGTCTAGCCCAACTTCAGTCGACTTATGTAAGTCATAAGGCCTCCAACACGGCATTAGAGCGTATCTAACAACAAGTCCTTGTTCGAGAGACACTTATTTTCTTTGAATCCAATTGAAATCACTTTAATAACGACAGGGTTGTATTTAATGATTTTTTTTGTTGGGTGTCAAAAACCCGTAAGGGGTTCTGCATGTAATAAGTGCTAGAATATTAATACAGGCGCATTAAAGACCAAGACGAAAACGGGGAAACATACTGGCTTACCAAATTTATTGCCAAAATGTTAAAAAGAGTTTCAGTATTCAGTGTAGAACGAGGGTGGCAGCAATCAGATAGGTAAATCATTTAATGATAGGTAAATAAAAGTAATAACATTTTCGAGTAGGTAGAAATTAAGATCCCAGCGATCATTAAGAAGAGGAACCTGGTACCATTGTTAATGTTCAGCGGAGTGTATTGCGAACGGGGAAGGTTTAGCATAGATTCAAGGATGGATGGAACTCCTTGCACCCAAAAACATACAAAAAATGCTTTGAAGTAGCAATACGAATGCGACTGACTTCCTATACAGTATAATTACAGTTGTAATATGACAGTGCGACAAATATTTAAGTGTTGTAGTGGCCACTTAATAGACGAAAATCAGGTATTTCATTTGCATATATTATTCATTTAAATAACAAGCTCAATAAATGCAATTAATATTTTAGTTGTAACCGGTACTCACGATATTTGTATTTTATACCGATATTTCGACCAACTTATAGCATGTTCGTCAGGACGAACTTACAGTCGCGGAAATATATTCTTGACAGCTGTCACTTGAGTGATAAGTCTGTCAACGTTCTGTTTCGATTGTTTTTCGACATTTGTACTCAATGAACTCTGTACTGTTTTTGACTGACAGAAACAATTCACTTTATTACACAGTGGCGCTTAATCAAATCAATCTTCTGTATTAAAAATCCTGTAATGTTTTTTTGATGTCCATTGATTCTTTAATTAAAAAATAATGTTATTGTGACCATTTGTTGGCTATGCTCTGGTTTTAATGAGATTTTCTGTTACAGCGGACTGCATTGCATGTATTGCAATTATTCCTTTAGAAATAGCCCATTTAGATTGATGACAATAAAATTATACGAGATTTAGAATTTACGGGGAAATACATTTTAAATCTTACATTTAATATATATCTAGATAACGATAAATTACGTTGTTGTTTTAGTATAACCCAGTCGCAGATATCTTCTTTCTTTCTCTTTTCGTCTTTCCTTCTCTAGTGGTGCTCAATCTACCATATCTGTTGCGCAAGCCCTTCTAATTGCTTAGTGCAAATCGATGAAAAAATTTCATGCAAAATGTAACAGTGTGCCTGCTCCGTTTTTTCGTACCTTTACAAAGGACTAAATCTACTGAATTAGTTTCATTATCGCCGGCGCGCAGGTGTGCGCTAGGAAATACGATTGTTTCCATCGACGGCCGCTCCGTGCCGTAGTTTTAAGTAATTTAAGTCCAGGAGATATTTGCTCTCTTACTGCTACACTAGAGTAAACTAGGAAGAAGTTTATTGAATCGCACGACTTTATTCATTAAATGAGATATTAAAATTTTCTGTTATGTGATTAAGACGTTGTAATGGGCAGAAATTACAGACATTAACTATTGAATTTAATTACTTTTACAGTTATGGTATTGGTGTTGGTCCGATCCTACTGTAGAGGTTTTCATGGCATTATGCCAACTTTCAACAAGGATTTGGTTTGGACCGACCAACTCCTACTGCTTTACTGAAACAGCTGAAGTTTTTAGTAATAAATTAGGCATTCTATCATCAGGAATAGCAACGGGACCGACTATAAGTAAGACTGGAGGCCTGTTCAGGTTGGTGAAGTATAGATATTATATAGGTTATGTGTGATGCAGTAGCAATTTTCCCGTTTCTAAATAAAGATCTATATACTTTTGTGTTTGTATAGCTAAAAAGTGGTCATGCATGCATCTAATTTTAACCAATGACCGAAACAAATCAAAAGTCATCATTGCAATGCCATATCTGGAGCGATAAATTTTAACACCCTTTTTATAGAACCCCATATCATACTCGTAGTGCTGGAGAAACATCTTGGAACGAAGAACGATAACAGTTTACATGTACACGATAGCAGAGATCGTAGTTGGTGAAGTATTTGTTTGGACAATAGAAGAATAATAAGAATAGTTTGTAGTTACTACTATTACTTACGACACGACTATCAGAACATCTTATTACTGCATCAGCAAAATCTGTCAAGTTGCTTTAAATAATCTTGACTTATAATAATTAAGGTAAGTACCCCCGATTGCTACTTCTATTGGAAATTCGTTAAAGATGACCATAAGTTATGTTACGTCAACAAAATTATAGCTTTAAACATTTTGTTAAACATATAAGTTGTGTAAAAAGAAATGCTTGGTACGTCAAGTTGTGTTTTAACATGTGTAACTAAGAAAGACGGAATTTGGAGGCGCTGGTTGTTATGTAATTCCTAATAAATACCAGGAACGAAGTAAACAAAAAAAAAATAGACATTTCGGTCAAATATTATGTAAATACTTCACGTTAAAATAATTATATCACGGCTTTTAATTGGACTCTGGCAGCCGAAAGATTTTTAAGACAACAATCGTCGAACCGTTCTCATTACCGAAATTGCGTCTCCTTAATTACCTGACAATTACAGAGAAGATTTTAAATTAATTTCGGTCGCAAAAAGCCGACAATATTATCAGGTAGGCCGGGGATAAATTATCAGCACACTTCAATGCTCTCGTGTAAATTAAATGACATTTACTGTATGGTACAAGTACACAAAAATTAGCTTCGAAGAACAGAGATCATTGACTGTGATTTTCATTTTGAAATGATACCTTTTTTGTATTATAGTACCAGCAAACCTGTAATTTATTACTACACGTCTTTTTTTATATTAATAGCCGACAAACGAGCAGACGAGCCTCCAGGTGGTAAGTGGTCACTGTCGCCCATGGACATCAACAAGACCAAAGGTATCACTGATGCGTTGTCGACCAGGAAATAAGAACAAAGTAAGAAAAAAAAGAACTCGGTCTCAAATCCCTAGCCGGAACACGATGAGTCGTTTGGCGGCTGACTCGAGCAGGAGGGTGGTAGCTAGCCAGACGGGCTTCACGTAAAGATGATAATACCAGTAGTAATATTAATGACTTAATAATAATACTGATAATATAATCTGTACGCGAAGCCCTACCACCAAGCAGGCTGACTTCTGTTACCTCTTATGACACCCTGTTTTACCAGCATGGGATTGGGGGAGTATTCTAATCAGCCGTAAGTATACGGCAAAAACGGTCCATATTCAATTTCATTGAAGACTATCATTTCGAAATATTGATTGGAAACAGAACGATGCTTAATTAAGGACCTATATATATTTACAATATCCTAAAGAAACTAAAGGAAAAATTAATAGTTTAAAATAAAAATTACTTCAATAAACCAAATTTCTTTCATTTTACTTTCTTTCTTTCTTACCTTCTTCTCATTTCCTGGTCGACAACGCATCAGTGATACCTTTGGTCTTGCTGATGTCCATGGGCGACGGTGACCACTTACCATCAGTTGGCTCGTCTGCTCGTTTGTTGGCTATTAACATAAAAAAATAATGTAAATTAAATAAAACGCAAAAAATTATTTTTTTACAGTAATGAAATATTTTTATATTAATGAACTAATTTATTTCTGGATTGCTAATTAAGATATTTTCTTATTGTTTCAGCATTTGGTACAGAAATTGATTGATAAGAGATAATTACATATACGATAAATGTAGTTGTATGACCAAAATTCAATAGATTATTTGGGTATTTTTACAGTAATGTATAACAAAATTACAGATCCGCTAGATCTTTTATAAGGAGTAGAAAGAGAGCTTGTTACATTTGAAAAAAGTACTTTTTGCATCCGTGGTCTGTCTGCTCTTTTGTCGACTGTTTCTATAAAAAATATGTATTCAAATATAAAATGTTGGATCTTATTATTTATAACGCTTTAAGCAAATATGTTACAAATATTGTTTAAATATTAAATATGTGTAATATAAATGACAAGAATACTTTGTGATTGCAATAATGTAGTTTTAAAAGATGTACTGAGGAGTTTTTTTCACCGATTGTACTCCTCAAAGTTATAGCACCTTAATTGAAACAGTATTAGAAGCGAAAAATTAGGTGAATTAGTGATTTTACAAAATTATACTTTGAAAAACTGATTGTAAATCCTAACAAAGATAAAAAAAAAATTTTATGCTTTGTTAATTCTCACCACTTGCGCCAAGCGACAAACGAAGCGAACACAAACAAAATTAAATGCACCACCGTACTCAACAATGGATATATAATTAGACGTCATAATTTACTGAAAAGCGGAATGAGGGTGCTCCATATCTCATTTCACCTGAGCGCGGCGCGGCACTGTTGATTTTATGGCTGTTGATTTTGTCCTGCTCGTGTTGTTGACTTTGTACCGTTGTGTTGAGTCTGATGTTTTTGTTGACTACACTTTGTTATGATCGTGGGTCAGATGTGTTTATGAATGAAATTATAAGCTCTATTTGGTCTTTATTTTAGTAATCTAGAAAGAAAGCTATGACCACTACCAGGTGAATTACTTTTTACCAGGTGAATTAATTTTTTTTTATGAAACATTTGTTAAAAACTAATTTTTATTCACAATTCCTCCGTTTTTAGTAATTACTCCGAGACTCACTGAGGAGTACATGAATATAAAACAGAATATTATAATCTTAAAGAGGTCTGTGAATTTACTAAGTGTTATCAGTTATTTTGTAGCTTGTTCAGAGACGTTGCCAGCCAATCGACGTTTCTTAGGTTCTGTTCTCTGTCCAGACTGAAATTAATGTAACTGGTAAACATTGTTTTGGGGTGTTATGATATCGTATTTAATGTGTAGGAGTTCATTTCTATGAGTTGTTTTTATGAGTAGCAGGTATTCTACGGTTCTGGGAATAAGCGGTTTTTTTTTAAACTATACTCAATTCAACTTTAAGAAAAAAATTAAATGATTGTAAATTCGCAACAAAATCTATTGTGTTTAAAAGAACTAAGTTCAAGAACAGATAGAAAGAAGAAGTGACTTTTTCCTAAACTATTGACAGATAAAGTTTCTCAAAGCAAATAAGAGCCTACACCTATTTATTGCTCGAAGAAAAAAATAATATGGCGCACATTGAATCAGGGAAATTCAATTTTCATTTCCCGTCGAAAATTCCCACGTAGTACAAAAATTTTCGTGCAAAATTGAACGCATGCGGGTGATACAAAAAAATAGGCATAACCGTCAAAAATAAAAGACGTATGAATTTTTCACTGTCCCGCGACTATTGTCCCGGCTTGTAGTTTTTTTTGGACTTGTTGAACCATGCCGTATAAAGTAAATCTAGATAAAAAGTTGTGTATACGTTTTACACGTTGCAAACTCACGATGCTGGAGTACAGGTTAAAAGTATTTTTCATTTATTTTGGCTCACGATAATCATTTCTTGCAGCTGAAAGACTATTTAATGGGAAGTGGACGATAAGTGAGTTGAAATACATCTGACTGAAGTGGTTACGATCTCGTGAGATCACTCAACATAAGTTTCACAGAAGTTTCGCTAATCCAGAATGAAGTGAACTCTTTTATTTTTATTTCACGGTGTATTTGCAAAGGTTAGTGGGAGCTAAGCAGCTAAGTAAAAAGCTATTATCATTATTTTTATACATATTTGTTGCTTTTTCTCCAGAAGGTAAATTCTAAAGTCTTGTGAGGGCTTTAGCCAAGCACAAGAGCCAATGCGGTGATGTCCGTATATAAGAATTTCCTAATAATGCGACATGTATTGAGTATTGAGCTTTCTGTAACATGATGTATGTAAGCGAATGAATGTCTAAGAGTTTATGACTTGTGTGTAGTGTGTAAGGTATGACTCCGACAGTTAATACAACAATAGGTATGGTTTTTTATTATTGTTAAACACGATTACACTTGGGATTAAACTGAACGCAGTGTTCAACGAGGCTATACCATGAGCAGGTTAGATAGTACTTCTTTTATTTCCAATTTGTGAATTTTTTATTAGATTGTATTTTGTTATTTAAGTAGAAGAAGAAGAAGAAGAAAAAACATTTATTCAGTCATAGTACCTCTACAAAAGTAACTAAATAAAATAAGACTTTCACTAAACACATATAGTTCGATGTTGCAGTTGCAGAGATACTAATATGACGGAAAGGGGTCGCACTCAGAACAAGCAGTGGACGAGATCCACGGCGTCTGATATTTCAGTGCGCCCAACTGTCAGTCGCTAGTAACCGTGTGAGCGGCGTGACGTGTTACGTTTGAGCTAGAATTTCTGCTAACAGCAATTTCTAATTTAGGTACAGGTGAATGAACAAAAACAAAAAAATATATAAAACCAAAAACAGAAAACAAATAAAATTAAAAATGAATAAGAAAACTATATAATTAAAGTTATACACCATAAATACGATTGATATATGCTTGTTTTAATGAGTAAGTGCATTTTTTTTAAATGATATTATACGGACGTGCTAGTTTACTTCCATGCGTGTTTTTTTTGGGCGTGTGAGTATGCGTTTATGTGCGTATGTGAGTACGTGTGTGTGTTATTAGTACCTATAGCCTTATAATGTTTTCTGCAAGCATAAAAGATAAAATTTATATTAAAGTTTAAAATTTGTGACTGTTTTCAGTCTGCGGATGGGCGGTGATATGTTGTTCCAGCATTTCGTCGCACTGTACTTGAAGCTACCACGAGACAGACAAGAGAAGAGAAGTAGATAAACACACATCTAATCTGCGTCGTGTTATGTGGCCACTATAGCATATTTACATCTGTAACAATCTTCAATCTGCATTATGTAATTTCAGTTTCAGTTATTATCCGTATTGAGGCGGCCTACAGTACTCCCCCAATCCTATGCTGGCAAGACAAGGTGTCGTAATAGGCGACAGAAGCCAGCCTGCTTGGTGGTAGGGCTTGGTGGCCAGCCGCCAAACGACTCGTCGTGTTAAGGCTGAGGGCTTAAGAGCTGGTATTTTCTTTCTTCTTTTCTTCTCATTTCCTGGCCGACAAACGCCAGCGATACCTTTGATCTTGCTGATGTCTATGAGCAACGGTGACCACTTACCATCAGCTGGTTCGTCTGCTCTTTTGTCAGCTATTAACATAAAAAAAATATATATACGAGAACTGAGATGTAACGCCTTATTTTTTTATCAGTACCGATGACTCCAATATTCAATTACATTCACATTTATCATCTTCTAATTTAGTTGTAGAAAAATGTGGAGAGAATCATTATAGTAAGCTACGTTAATAACCGAATACTTTATATTAAGTTAATATACGAAATAAAAGCGGGCTTGTAAACAACCAGGTCACATTTACTGGAGCAAATATTGATTCACTTGCGCTTTGCTTACGGCGATGAATTCGAATGCAGTTTTTTCTACTGCAATTTGGAACCAGTTCAGGAAACGTAATTGGTGCAGTACTTTGAGAACTAGGACAAATACTGCACCAAACATGTGGGTTCGGACTTTTTGTATATATGGCTATGGGTTGTGTATTTAAAGTCGTGTTTAGTTAGTAATAATAGAATAATAGTAGGTCTTCACATATTGTTACTCCTGAAAACTCAGTCTTCCAAGTTCTAATTAACACTAACCCTATCTAACACTAACCCTATAATGCATTTAATGCCTATCAGAAAAAATAACCCATAAACAGGTGACTGATATACGATACCAGTATTATTACATAACATTTAATTAAGACGTTGCTCATACTAATTGCAAGAGTCAAGGTTTAATTACCGCTACAAACTATAGCTTCACTCATAACTCTTCATTAGTATGCAAATTAAAATAGCAAAGTAGATTCCATTCTAATTTCTAGGTAACATGGCTCTGAGGGTAGTTTGATAAATACTGTATTCTTGAAATATTAAAGGAGCAAATAGTTATAACAATAGTTATTTATGTGGCGTTGAAAATGCAGTGGTAGCTTAGTAGTTTGAGAGTAAGTCACGCACAGGAGACTGGAGTTCGAATCCAGTACGCATCTTTAATTTTTCAAAATTATTCGCATATTATAAGTTACTTATTAGTTTAGATAATTGAAACATCGTGAGGAAACTTAAAAACATGGGGTTTCTCCAGAATGATCTTTAACTTATATGGAGTCCCTCCAGTTACTCCTTACATTGTGAGAAGAGAACCGAGTCCAGGAGTGAGATAATTGTAGGTTGTAATGATGATGAAACCTTCTCCTCCAATAATCCTAACTGTAACAGTGTGTTGTAATATGCTCCAGGTTTGATTTCAATAGCATTTTTGTGCTTCTAGGGGCACTTTAAGTAGTTGGTTATCGATGCTATTGATATCTATAAAGTAAATTTTGAAGAGTGTGCGCAGGAATTGTTGGATTTAATTCCCCCATCAGCGTGCTTACATTGAATGACGAAGTATGTATATACGTAGTTAACTTACCCGGCCGTATTGGGGCGGCCTAGAATGCTCCTCCCCGATCCCATGCTGACAAAACAGGGTGTCGTAAGAGGCGACAGAAGTCAGCCTGCTTGGTGGTAGGGTTTCGCGTACAGATTATTTTATCAGTATTATTATTAAGTCATTAACATTATTACTGGTATTATTACCTTTCCGTGAAGCCTGCCTGGCTAGCTACCACCCTCCCGCTTGGGTCAGCCGCCAAACGACTGGTCGTGTTCCGGCTGGGGGCTTGAGAGCCAGTTTTTACCTTCTTCTAATTTCCTCGCCGACGACGCATCAATGATACCATTGGTTTTGCTGATGTTCATGGCCGACGGTGACCACTTACCATCAGGTGACTCGTCTGCTCGTTTGTCGGCTATAACATAAAAAAAAACCACCTGCACAGACGACGGGGTTTGCGTCTTCAATCATTATGCGCACTGCAAAGGACTGAAATAACTTGACCGCGTCGGTGTTCCCGACTACTTACGATGTAGGAGTCTTCAAGAGGAGACTGAATAGGTTTTTATAAGTTAGTGCATTCAACATCTTAGACTACAACTCCACTTTCCATCAGGTGGGATTGTTGTCAAGCATTAACTTATTTTAAATAAAAAAAAATATCAACCATTTAGCCTCTACGGAGATCTTTGAGCAGCTTAAAAAAATTCGCACTTGGGTTAATCATTGTCCCTTATCCGAATAATCCGAATGGATGTACTTCTTTTTTTTTTGGACATGAGGTCCCTGTGGTTTGTCCATAATCCAATCTTTATCAATGTGTTCATGGAAAAGTATGTTTATGGAAAGTAGATCACGTTACGTACGCACTGCGTTCCATAAGTATTGTGTGCCTGGAGCACACTTGACCTGTACGTAGCCCAGTTTAACTGACACAGTCGCACAACTCTCGCGTGGAAGTACTTTTGGTGAGTGCTTGCACGTGAAATATCCGGTTGACAGGTTTTAATTACTGAGAAAGATAAATTAATCACCGTTATCATTTATGGTTGGAATTTATTTTTTTACAGGGTTTAGAGTTTAAGCTGCAAGCTTCCGTCCCTAGCCCATGATACAACGTACTGACCAAAGAAGGAGGAAGTAGAACCTGATTTCTTCTATTTAGCGATATCTATATCATCCAATTCGTCTCGTGCGTGGAGGGAGATTATTTGTCTATGAAGTGCCATTGTATTTTTAAAAGAAAACGTTTTTAAACAGTTTGGTGTAAAGTTGAAGGACTAGTTAAAAACTGGTTCCAAATTTACTTGATGACGGATATCATTGACGTTATTGATGCTTTTGGGGTTGCGGATGTGTATGGGAGATAGCCATTCACCGTCACAAAGTTCATTCATTCAAAATAATTTTATTAATATTAAATAAAACTTTTAAATTAATATACCGCGATTTTAACATGGACTAAAAGATATACAATTATTTCTCTTAGCTTTGTATACGTTGAAAGAGACATGCAACTGTGATTTCATTGCACTGTGAATAATATGAGTTCCATGTGTGTCTTTTCATTGAAAACTTGCTCTCTACCCTCCATAGTATTATATGTTTTATGTGCCGTACATTTTTTATTCCTGTATGGTTATTTGGATCTGTATGAGACTAAAATATATTCGTTTCCATTTTAACCGACATAAAGCACAACTGGGTGGTACAACTTTATTTGACCAAATAAAATTACTTTATGCGCCTTAGCGGGAAAATTGTTTTAAATCACACACAAAAGTATAAAACCGAGCAGTCACACAAGAAAGCGAGTCAAAAAGTGTATTAAAAATAGGGGTTAAAGATGGTCCTGCTCCAGTCAAACCGTATAAACTAATTGAAGACATTTGAGTATTAGTCTCTTTCAACTATATTAATGGTTAAGCGGTAATCAGATAAGAAAAAGTAAGAACAAGGCAGAGGCAGGTCCCTCTTGATAATGGTCGTTGGGCTGGGTACCAATTAATTTCATCGTGCATGGTGGCAATATTTACCTTTTTACCTACAACCCTTCTCCGTGAACCGTGAACTGTTGTATGCATGTTTCTGTCGCATGTAGGTGAGCCAGCGATATCGGAGCTAACCGGTTCCTTATTAACCGTAGCCGCATCGGTGATGCCTTTTAAGTCACCTCTTACCGTCTGGTACTCGTCTGCTTTTATTTCGCCTATAACAACATCGTCACAAAATTCTTTATATCATGCACGTGATACTTATGATACACGTATTACGGTACACGAGCGAGGTTAGTTTACTCATACATTATCCCGCCCGCCTTAAGCTGGCCTCATAAACTCAAATTAGGCGAGACTTACGCTGGGACACACGGACTTGAAGAATATTGCACAAACTACAACGACGTTGCCATTTTGCGTGTTAGTTTTTTTTTTTTTTTAATAATATTTTAGCACTAAAACTGTAATAACAACAATAGTTAATTTCAATTTTTTTAATATATTTGCACTCGTTAATGTTTTTTCATTTTTTTTATCAAAGATCAGCAAAAGTAAAGGTGAATCGGTAGCTAATTTAAAATAAGACCGGTAGCTAATTTAAAATAAGACTACAATTTGTAAGAAACTTTTTGGTTACCGATGTCATATTCACAACTTGGTAATGAAAGTTTTAATTCGTTCATGTGATCGTGATGTTGTAAATAAACGATGACATTATTTATATGTAGGTATTTAAAATTTCATAGTGTATTTGTTGGCACTTGAGATAAAAAAATATAATTAACCTTAACACACGTACTATGCCTCAGGCTCTGATCCCGATTCAACGCTACTGATCCGAATACGACGATTTACATTCGTCCACTATGCAGAAAAAAGAATAAATAGTGAGCCTTAAGATGTTCACACACGAAAGTATCGTATGTATATGAAGCAAGCCCGCGATTCTTACCGACCGTATATTTCAGACTCGGGTTATGCGCAAAACCAAACGACAATTTTACATTTTGCTGTTTTATTACACCACTAGCAAGCGATAACCGACTTTACAACATCAGAATAAGGTTGACCTTTTGAATTTCACCGATGCTCCGGTTTATATTTGTTTTAGGTGTGTACACATGTCTTGTAGTTAAGTTTTAATGTAGCAAAGAGACTCGTGTCAGTGGAGCAAGTCCCGAATTACTTAGGTCAGTACAAGGGTCAAAGAGGTATTGCTTACTTGAGCTCTGCTTTTTATGACTTCGCACAGCTACCTCGTGTAAATTATAAAAGCAAATATTTACCATATCTACACTCTCGCACTAAGATTTTGTTGTGTAAGACGTATCATCTATTCTTGAAACCAACTTAGTCCGCTCATGTGCACCGAGTTCCGCACCGATCATTTTACTGAAATTGTAAAAAAAACAGTGTCATCGGCGATTATTATGCTTCAGTTAGGATGGCAGGGTTCTTTATCTGCTAGCTATCACGGATATTTCGGATATAATTATATACGTCGATACCGGTAACCACGTATCAGACGCCCCTTTTGCGATTTGGTCTGATATCGACATAGAAAAAAGATTCATTGTGGAACGGACATTATGATTAGATAAGATATCGCACATAACAAAGATTTATTAAGAAAATTTTATTGTTTAGAAAAATATTAGTAAAATTAATAAAGCAATCTGCAATGCTCAATTTATTAATTTGTTTTGGCAAACAAATCGATTTTTAATTATGTATAACTCTTTATTTTCAATGATTATATAATTCATTTAAGAATAAGTTTGAACGTCGAAGAGTTTTATTTTACAATATAAATGTTTTGTACATTCACTCGTATAAATGCAAGTCTCTCAGATCCCATTACATCTGAATGAATCTTTTAAATACATTTAAATCCCGTGCTTCAATTTAAAACAATTTGTTTTCAACTTCACAGAATATTTATAGTTTAAAAGTATCATACTTTCAGTGAACAGGAGCTTCGCCCGTTTAAAAGCACGTCTCATTGCGAACGACGAAACGAATAGATGATGGAACGGAGAAATAACACGATACACTCGTAAAAGCACTTTAACTGTAATGTGTATTCACGATTTTTGTATTTTTCACCGATTTTGGACCCAAACCTTGTTTCGAGTCGAGGCCGAGCTGGGTCTCAGCGTAAAGTTGACAGGTTCATCTGTCAAGTGTGAACTGTCAAGAGTTTCTCCCCACCACCGCAGAGTGGCCGTGGCTCTGGTCCATGTAAATGATTTAGTTGTTCGCGGACCCT
This sequence comes from Megathymus violae, assembly GCA_003671415.1. Taxonomy (NCBI): domain Eukaryota; kingdom Metazoa; phylum Arthropoda; class Insecta; order Lepidoptera; family Hesperiidae; genus Megathymus; species Megathymus violae. The sequence continues at coordinate 671,589 of PDGT01000015.1, read as the reverse complement.
CTCGGCAATGTTCGGCCATCAAATGAAGAATAATGATGAAGAATGTACAACATGAAAAATAAAGGTAAGAATAATGATGAAGAAGCGAATGGGTAGAAGTTTCGTGAACGTGTATTCATGTACTCTTATTCGAGATTCTAACCTAATACGTGAAAGTTACCATTTTCCTTGACTGTCTTTATGAAGTAGTGTGCGGGATCCCGCGGGAGTGTCATAAATCGATAGTTAGCGCGTGGAGTTCAGTGCCCGTGATACTGTTTGGTGAAGATCTTAAATCATTGAGAGACTCCGATCGATGTCGTGATGAGAACAAGATATTGTCCGCTTCCGAACCATCATAATCAATTATTTTCTATCGGCTGGATATCATGGGAGCGATCCGTGGGGCTTTCCTTTCAGCAGGGCCTTACGTCATACTGCTATATATATTAAATTCTTTGTAATGAAATGTTACGTGCATTGTGCCCGCAATATACTGTAAAAAAGTAATGATCGATACCTAGAAATGCTAATTTGAAACTTTTCTCTTAATTAGTGAGGTTCATCATTGACAAATATGCAACAAGCGCCGAGAACAATTGTTTCCTGATTTCATGACAATATTGTTAAAATACAATAGATAAACCATAGGTTTTGCTTTCTTTATTGTTCTCAAAAAAATGCGAAAACAATTGTTTCCTCTTACTTAAGCGTCACCGTGACGAATGTGAGTATATAATAAAATCCGGTTGAATAATAAAAGGAAGATATATTCATAGGATAATAAATGATCTTACTTCGTCCGCGGATCTTACATCTTGCTATCAAAAAGAATTTTCCAAGAAAGTTTTTATTTTGCAGCTGAACGGGAGCTAGACTAACGTCTTCCGGTCTGAAGGAGATTGTCCTCCGGGATAGGAAGCGGAGCAATATAATTTCCAGTACAGGAAGGCATCTTTTGGGACCTGCACATGCAAATTGGATGAACTAATAAAACGTGAAGCAAAAATGTGATTTGATAAGGGCTTGTTTTCATATTTGTTAGGGCATTAAGAAATGTTTGAACACTATTTTGTACGTTAGTTAATATAGGTACTTAGACTGACAATATAACACGGCTGACTACATCAATACACGCATAGGTAAAATATATCTACACATAGGCACTAGCTCACGGCCCTTGGTAAAACTTTACATAATTTAGGTTATGAATTTCTCAACGCAAATAAGTCAATATGCGGCAGTTGGTAAAATGAGTTAATGGTAAAAATTAAAAAGCTGTTGGAAATTGGATGGACCGCTAAAAGTAGTACCCTAAATATTGTTATTAGGTAGTTATGTAGTAGGTTTATTGACACTGAGAAAATGGATTTAGCCTCTAATTCTTCCATTTAATCATCATGCACAATGAAATAGCCTTTACACACAATAGACAGAAAGTAATTCCATTAGATTTCCTCTATACTACTATATAAATCTGCTTAGATTTTCGTGTATGTTTCGTGATAACTCAACAACGGCTTGACCGATCTTAATGAAAATTGGTATGTAGTGAGAATACGTATTGTGCAGATAATAGACTGTGCAAAATTTATCTATATCTATAATTCTGTAATGTCCCTCTGTCTGTACTTTCCAACACGTATCAACACGTGATTGTCCAGATGATAGGTTATATAAAATGTCAGTAAATCTAATGATGTTTAATCAAGGGAAAAAAAAAAAATTTTTAATAATCATGTAATGTAATTAATAGTCCAACCCGAACGCAGGCGGACGGGGCCCTTTGTAATATTATATGTGTGGCTATATCTTGAACGCCATGTCACACTTTCTGTAATATTTCTGTTTAGTATGTAACAAGTACTTATGTTATCATATGAAACGCTTTGTTTTCTTAATTCATTGAGTCATTAAGGTCCTGCAAAAATTGATTGGAAGAAGAATTTAAAAAAATTTACGATACATAGTTTTATAACATAGACATCTTTTACGCTAGTTATTTACACTAAATATTTGTGAAGGCTCTTTATAAATTATCTCTGTAAATATTAATTGAGGAACTATTTATGCGTTCTAAATAAAGTTATATTATGAAGTGCAATGTGATCCTTAAGTGATACCATAATCAAGTGTTGCCTGTCTGTTTGGTTGCGATCGTATGTGCAGTTTAGCATTGCTGAATAGATTTTGTTGAAACAATTTAGAGATTCTAATGGGTTCTTCAATTTGGAAAATGTCTATATTTCATCTTAATATTTCAATGAGTTACCATACGTGAAAATGTGTTTTTCGATCTATTTTAGTTTACTCAACTTTCTAGATGGCCCAATGTAGCCGTACTGGGGCGGCTTAGAATACTCCCCCCAATCCCATGCCGGCAGAACAGGGTGTCGTAAGAGGCGACAGAAGCCAGCCTGCTTGGTGGTAGGGCTTCGCGTATGGATTATATTATCAGTATTATTATTAAGTCATTAATATTATTACAGATATTATTATCTTTCTGTGAAGCCTGCCTGGCTAGCTACCACACTCCTGCTTGAGTCAGCCGCCAAACGACTCGTCGTGTTCCGGCTGGGGGCTTGAGAGCCAGTACTTGCTTTCTAACCTTCTTCTCATTTCGTGGCCGACAACGCACCAGTGATACTTTTGGTCTTGCTGATGTCTATGGGCGACGGTGACCACTTACCATCAGGTGGCTCGTCTACTCGTTTGTCGTCTATTAACCTAAAAAAAATTGACTAAATTAAATCCTTAAAGTGGTTGGATTTAATTTATAATTACCGTAAAATGGTTGACCTGTGTTTGTAGTTCTGTGTCTAATGACGAGTAGCCAATTTTGATTTTACGTCTGGAGATTTGATATCAAATCTAGAAAAAAAGAAACTGTTTGGTAGCTTGCTCATTTTCAACATGATCTGTTTGCGTTTTATTTAACGTCGTGGGTTTACCTTACAGTGAAAAACATGGAATATATTCGATTTATGCGATAGCCTTAGAAATGTCAGACATGAACGAATCAAATAACAGTCTTGTTCTTGAATCACTTTTTATATTCATACATTAATCGTAACGCGTCTTAAGGTTTTATCGCTCGACAATCAACCCCTGACAACGTCATGACAGCCTCTCCCTATAAAATGTACCACTGCGAACATCAATACAATATCTTAATTAACTAATAATTATTGATCTGAATTTCATTATTTATTCTCATAATTATTGGTCTCTATTATATGCATAAATTATACATTTGTTGTCAATTAAGTAACTAAACACAAATACATTTGTTTCAAATATCAGTAGAGGATTCTTATGCTATTTGAAATACAATATTATTATGTTGTATTAAATTATATTAGTAGACTTACACACTGTGTTACTGAAGTGCGATTGAAATTTTAGTGGCTTACCAGAGAGATCACCGTGAACTTCATCGAACCTCAGATCGTTCAGTTAATCCACTGGCTGCACATTATGATGGACGTTTTGATTGATTGACAAACAAACTTGTACTTGAATTAACCAAATGAATAAGAACGAACAGAACTTCGTGACATCTACTGCTGCTGGTATTGTTTTTTTTAATATATATTTTTAAAATCAGAACGGTAAAATGATTGATTGATAGCCGCCAGTTTTTTTTTAATTTAACAAGTTATGTTATTGGAACCTGCCTGAGAGTTTTCCATAATATTCTCAAAGTTGTGTGGGGTCTGGTAGTCTACGTGGTGGAATAATCGTGAGAGTGAACTCGTGCCCAACGAATAACACTCTGTGTATAATTGATAACGTAACAATTTTTAGCGTTTCCACATTTTGATATTGTTACAAAATGAAGGTGTGATACCTGTTACATAAGATGTATGCAAATTTGCGTTACATAGTCGGCTCTGTAGTTTCTAATGTATGGAAACGATGTTGAATTGTTACTAAAACTCAGTCAAAGTAGCTTCGAAGCTTGAGATGCTTCTGGACGGAGGCAAGGGATACTAATTGAAAACGATATTAAGTCCGACTTTTAAAATCCACAGCCTGATGTATATTCTTTTTCTATAAACAATTAGATCTTGAAATCACTTTTATCCTCTTAATCTTTATTTAGTAATGGGATAATGTCGCCAACCGTCTTATTTTTTTTTACAATAAGAAAAAATACTCGAATGTTTCCTAAAACTGTATTAAAAATCGGAGGGTGTACATCACTCTATAATTAAGGGGCATGCTCGGAAAAAAATCAAAACATTTATTACAATATAAAGAAAAGAAAACAGAGTATTTATGTAAATAACATTGTTACGTTGAACGCATCGCTTAACCACTTCAGTGCAGCTCCGACATCAAATAAAAATATGTAATAAAACCTTTTTATATCGCCGTTAATGAGTTCCCTCCACAGCTCGCTCACGGGGGATTAGGAAGCTCTTACTACGCCCTCTCGATTGATTCGTGAACGAAATTCGATGAAAGACTAAAATATGTGCAGTGTTAAATTCAATTACCTTTTGGATATTCGATATGATCGAGGGGTTAATATTCGAATGTAATTAATATTTGCTGTTATTTACAGGTTATGAAAATAAGGCCTGATTTCAGGTTTTAACTATGTATATTCAATGTAAGTTTTTTACTTCTCAGCCAACAGTTTAAGTAGATATCTTTGTTTCTGTATTATAACTAAACTTTATTATTGATATTTCTATCTTTTTTTATTTACGACAAGCTAAAATAAAAACATTTATATAAATATTAACACTAACACAACATGATCTGCAATGCGTGCCAATTACAACACATCGCTAACAGTTATTAAGACATGAAAAATATGTTAATTTTACAAATATGTTTAAAAGGTTCAATGTATCGTATGCAAAATTCTAACTAATATCCAATATACTTCCAAAATATATCCAGTATCGAAGATAAAATTTTATTTTGAAAAGTAGAATCAATCAAAATTATTTATCAACGTTATGTTACTCTAGGATACGTAAATACTAATTCTAATATTGTACTGAGAAAGACATGTATTTTGTCAATGCACAGCCCCTGAAATCAAAGCTCTGAAGAACAGAGAGTACTCGTAATATTACTAAGGTGGTCGTATACTTGTTTATTTGCATACTATTTAATAATACCAGATGAATACCGTAATTTACTTGTGTCTGAAGTGAATATTACACAATATTACCATAATGATGAGCTTAATGGTAGGGGCGGGCAAAAACTGCAACGTTGCTTGATGGGCGAATCTTTTTGCTTGTGTTGTGAAGGTGATTTTGCAGAGAAATTAATAAGAAACTGCTGCGGGATTGATTAGATGCGAAACTGCTTATAAGAATATGTTTTTAAATATTGTTGGTGTTTATGTAAATATCCTTAAACTTTATATATTTTTGTAATATTAAATTTTCATCACTCAGATATGTATGTTTTCATATAGCTTGGCGTCTTCTTTCATAAAAGCAAATGTTCATTAACTTTAAAGTTGCAGATAAGTTCAAGGAATTAAAGTTGCATGCAAGATTTGAAGCTACTTTCCCAAAACCACTAAATTACTACTCCCAGTTTAACTATTGAATAAAAGTTTAAACTTCTTTATGTTTAAACAGCTTCTTAATTTACCTAAACCATATAACACTGGGATATTCTTAGTAAATGTGCTAAAAATTTTGCGCATTCTTAAACTTTTTCCTTATTCCAATACGCTCAATGCACCCCGAAGGCTTGTTTTAAACAAAGTTTGTAACCTAGTTTTGCTGAATAAAACGACAAAAACACTATACAACTATGAATATGTGCTGCAATATTTCTGGCTCAAGCACGTAATTTGCTGCTCGTTAAATATTTAAGTTCAAAAGTAAGTTTTTCTTATAGTTCCCCTCAAACATTTAAAAACATCGCGGAAACCTCAAAATATATAGCCATCACTGTTATTTCCTTCGCTGTTATTCTTAATTATATGAATTTAATTGGAAATAATTGCATAATCTGAGAAAGTGATCACGATCTGTTATATTTTCTGTGAAAAATATGTTTTATATTATAGGTTAAAAGCTGACAAACGAGCCGACGAGTCACCTGATGGTAAGTGGTCACCGTCGCCCATGGACATAAACAAGACCAAAGGTGTCACTGATGCGTTGTTGTACAGGACCTGCAAAGAAGGTAAGAAAGAAAGATTTTTTGTGATTAGACATTATTGCAATAACGCAAATAGTTATGAGTTGAAATATCGTGCATTTTATATATAAATACGTTGGTAATGAGTTATCAATCAGACAATACAGTGTGTTGGGAAGACCGGAAAATTTGTGCTAGGGACGCAGAACGGCAGAATCTATTAACGCAATATCGCAGGGCATTAATAACATGCGGTATTACCAGCTTGTTTATCAAAGACCCAATGTACAAAGACCGCGCATGATTTTCTTAGCAAACATATTTTATCCGCGATGTGATCCAACTGCGCGACATTGTTTTGCTTTTAGCTAATAATCCGGTATATTCTAGAGACATGTTGCCTAATACGTATTTTACGGTAACTATCCTTATTTGGTGAAACTTGCCACGATTTTAGGTTTCTTTGTCTTGTACCAGAGAGTTGCACATATATTTAAGGAACTTACATACTGTTAAAGCACGTATAAATTATTTATACCACTGACCTAGTGTTACTCTTTGTTTTATCTGTTATAATTATTGGACAGCAATGATGCGCGCCACTCTGGTGCGTTCGCTTTTAAATCATATCGAACGGTGGCGTCATCTATGTCATTTCAACAACGGTGGCATGGTAAGTCAATAGCCCAAGTAGATTATTTAGGATGCTATTTTAGCATTTTTAGCACTTAACGCTAATCACTTAATATTTATCGAATTAATTTATGTAAAACACTAACATTACATCAGCGCCTGTAAGCCTAAAGAACCCTAAAAATTTATTTTTTAGCATTTATCGCATTATTTTATTTTTGATATTAACAATACTTATAGCATTTATTCTATTGTATAAAGTGCCACGCTGGTTCTACCAAGCTTTAAATGTATGTTATGTTTTCTGAAAGACTTGTCCTACAGTATAATCCAACGATCCTTTGGTACAGACTTAGTGCGCTGCATGTTGCATGTTTGTTGGTTTAGATAGGTCTTTTAAAAGATGTTCTTCGATGATAAAAGTAAAAGATATACTGAGAAGACACCAGATGAAAGGTTGTATATAGCCTTTTTCTGCGAAATCGTCGTGGTGAAAATTCTAGTCATACTGGCGTAAGCAGATGAGCCGAGGTGATTTGGTGAAACTGAATCGGAATTGGAAAACGTTAATAAACGAAGCGAGTACGTTTTGAAGATCAAATTGTTGTTGTACTGATTTTTTAAAAATCAAATCACAAATTTTTTAGAAATGTGATATGTGTTATGTCTCAAATTTATAACGTTTAAAACACAGAAGAGGTAAGGGACGAAGAAAACCCCTCTTGTAATTCCCACATTTGACCACATGCTACAATGCAATAACAAACAAACAGTCAGGTTTTACGTCGACGGCAACAAGAGTTTTACAACTTATAAATTTCAAAGGGCCGTCAATAGCTCCGGAAAGAAAGTGAGCTATAAATTTAGAATAAATCCGCTTCCTGAACTCTGTTTTCGCCACAATGCTTTGAAGATGTTGTATTGATTTAGTGTTTTGTTTTTTTTTGTTTTTCCTTTTTATTCTTCTTTACTAACTCTTTTCCTAGCCTCTGAGTTCGATAAATTGAAAGGCCCTAGCAACCAGTTTGAATAGGGTATATCGATCCTCGTACAGGTGTTACTACTGGATTCGGACTTTCTCTTAGTAAAGGAGCTAAGTTCAATCGTTACAAAACTATTAAATTTCGAAGTGATAAGAACGGATTACTCAAAATATTTTCAGATTGAATAAAAAACGACCACGATGAATATCGAAATATCGATACAAAATATCTCATTGAACTTCGGAATTGCGAAGACAATTGGCAGCCATTGGAAGACAATACCGCGGTTACAGTTAATGAAGTTACAATTTCTTTGAGTTTCGAAGAACAAAGCGGATGATTGATGGCCGTTCTGTTCCATTGCTTTGTTCCCACAGGAAGGTGGTGCACTTGACGTTCAAATTAATCGTAGCCGATGTAAGTCTGAACACCCGTCTTGGAAGTTTGCGGATTACACTTTATTTTGATTGGAGTCAAGGAGTCCAATTTTAAATTTCATTAAAATGTTTGGATGCAAATCTTGTATGAATGAGGAAAAGTAAAACAAATTTGCCTTTCTTATACTTGCATGTTGGATAGTTTCTACATTGTTGTTGTGTTGATTGTTCCCATATAATTATTGTTGTACTTATTGTTTCTCTTTCAGTGATGTGAACACTTAAATAATCGCGCTCTTGTTTGAGACCTGGACAGAAGCTAAAAATTAAATCGAATATAGATTATAATGCGTGCACAAGTCTCAAAACTGCTAAACTGCTAGTACTCATATATGTGAATGATATTATAAATGATGCGAGTGACGTATTAGAAATCGAAAATTGAGCAGTAATATTCGTAAAGTATTAGATAGTTTCATTGCCGACTGCTCAAGTGGTAAGCGTTCGATATAATCCAAGAATGTTTATAACCGATCTTAAGCATTTGATATTTGTTTGGGATGGACTCTTGTTCTTGAGAATCCAAATCTGTTCCATTTGCAAGTACCCTTACATAAAACATACAGTCGTATAAAGGGATATGGTTAAAGGCAGGATTAGGAGATGGTAACAATGTTATGAAATTATAGCAGTGGTAGCCTGACAAAACCATTTGAATGTTGCCGCACCGCACGGGAGGTTCGAGTTTGAATCCGGCACGCACCTCTATTTTTTTTTACAGAATAACCATTAGTTGCTTCGTTTGCCTTTTTATCATTTTGTTAGTCTATAAAATAACATTTGATGTAAAATCTATGCACCAAAATACAAAATTTCACAAATATTTCTACGAGTTAAATTTGCAATCTACCCACAGTATGTCGCATTCTTGAACTTCACAATCGAATATTCAAGTCACCTTTCTCTCCGTTTCACTACGAACAAGGAAGTCAGGACATTTAGATAAACTCAAATGTTAATTTATTATTCACACGCCATTAATTCCGCCATAACTTGCTTGCACCGCAGCCATAATTCACAGAATTGCATAGTAATATCTTCCTAGACGTTATTATGTTCCCAGAAACCAATGCGGATTGTATTGGTGTAGTGAAAGATGTAAACATTTAGATTTTCGTGTTTCTTAAGTTAATTTTACGTTTGCCTACACAATTCTTATTTTATATAATTCTAACAGTACTTAAATATTATGGCACTAGCGAACAGGTGCACCGTTTAGCTTTAGCTAGTGATAAATAACCAGTAAGGATTCTTGTTGTACGTAGAAAGTAACATTATATTAATTTGTATTTGTTCTTTTCTCTTCTTTTTGTTTTGTTTCTTTTTAAACTAAGGTTAGTTATATTTATTCTCTTCAGCTCTTAGTAAACTCACATTCACGAACGTAATGATGCAAAGTTTAGTTAGTAATGCGACGGTGACATCTATGGTTTTGTTTGTGTACATGAGCGATAGTTATCCTATTACCCGTCAGCTTACCGTCTAGTAGCCCTTGTACTCATTTGCACCAAAAACCCAATCTTTGTATTATAAAGATTATGAAGTTTCCTTCGGGCTTAAAAACTACTACCCTAACAAACCAAATTGAAATGTCACGCACGCAACAAATCACGCCCAACTGGCGTGTAACGAAGTCGCTCCAAGTTGGCACCCTTGTCCTGCTTCATTGTTTATTTCGCACGTTTCAAACTTCGCTCGTAAGTTACAAAGACCCTTTGGAGTACGAGCGGGATAGATTTCAGGATAAGTATGTCGGTGTACAATAATTCTGACGATGTATTCATGACCCTACGGCTTGAATAAATCGTAAACAACTGACCGAGTAAGGTAATATAAGGCGCAGTCAGATGACTGTCCGCTATTAGTAAAATTTTTTTGGCTCTTTTTAATTTTCCTTTACATATGCGGAGAAGCATTTGGTGCTATATATTAAGATATTGCCCGTTTGATGATTATTAATACATCAAAATACTAGTAAGCATATAGTAAATACATCCATCCATCAGGCTGAAAAAGTCTACTATTGGACATAGTATATCGTCAACATTTGGTTGATCTTGGAATTTCTGAACCATTTGTCTCGTTTTGTTAATCAGTACCGCTGGTCCGAGGGTACTTATGCCTCTTTTGTCCTGGCGTGGTCTCATTTCGATTACTATTTTATCGCAACAGTTATTGTTTCTTTGAACTATGTGGTATTGCTAATTTAGCTGGCAAATTCTAAGAGCAATATTTTTTAATCTTGTTCGTCTACTAATTTAATAATTATGCATTTGATTCCAACAGAAATGCTAGGCTAACAAAAGATAGCTCACTTAATAGAAAGCTGCATGCCACTGAGGTTTTGTACATGGTCGATAGTGTAGCATTACATAATATGGATAAAGATAGTATTAGAAGGACAGATTTACTAACATTACATTTTAAATCCTACATAATGTATAATAATTCAAGAAGAATTAGAATATTGCCTTTATTGTTATTTGGAGCTATATACAATTTTAAATCTTATTTGCTATGCGAGCAATAAGTTTCGTGAAATAGTTGTTTTACGTGTTATTATGCTATACTCCGAAGCACTTTCGAGTCACGTATCTCAAATTTATGTAAAACACAAGGAAACTAACGTGATATTGTAATGTTATTGACACAATTGTATGCATAGGATTCACTAGTTATATTGTTTCATACATTGATTTAAGACCAGTTGCAGTTAGCTTAGATATAATTGGTTGTAATCTAAGTATTACTTTTAATCATTATTCTAGGATTGTTATATCAGCTTTTATTATGTCTTTTTTTCTTCTTTCCTTGTTTTTTTATGTTAATAGCAGATGAGCCACTTGATGATAAGTGGTCAACGTCGCTCATAGATATCAGCAAAACCAATGGAATCACTGATGTGTTGTCGGCCAGGAAATGAGAAGAAGGAACTGGCTCTCGAGCGCTCACCCGGAACACGACGAGTCGTTTGGCGGCTGACCCAAGCAGGAGGGTGGTAGCTAGGCAGGCTTCAGGGAAAGATAAGATACCAGTAATAATATTAATGACTTAATAATAATACTGATAATACAATCTTTACGCGAAGCCATATCACCAAGCAGGCTGACTTCTGTCGCCTGTTACGACACCCTGTTTTGCCAGTATGAGATTGAGAGTATTCTAGGCCGCCCCAATGCGGCCGAACAGTTTTTAATATTATACTTTGTTTTTATTTTTACATTAATATTTTCTTAACTTTGTAACATTTACTCACTTAAGTTGTTGTATGGAGCTCTGTTCAACATTTTCAATGGAGGCCGTTGATCGCTGCAACACAGTTTATACTTATGCAGAATCATCGTTTCACACATGTATCTTTGTACCTATATGAGTTTCGTTCCAAAATTAATATATTATTGTTATTTTTTCTTTATACATCAACTCAACCGAATTGACTGGACTTTACCTGTTTGAAAGTTTATGAAACTAGTCAATCATTTGATTTAAACAATTTCATCGTCGTGGATATTATACTTTTTAACTTTAATGAATACTCACGATTTTTGTCTTTTTGCTCCAATACTCAAGTAGATACCGTCATGAAAAGATTATGGACAATCATATCAAATAAAATACGGCTGAAGTAACACGTTAAACATCAAAAATAAATCAGCAACGTCGGGATATTATTAGGGAAGATACTTATAGGTATTTATTACGATCCCGTAAAGTGCAACCACCAAGGCTATGTGGTCTGCCCAAAGTTTATAGGCCAAATGTTCCACTAAGGCCTATTGTTAGCCAAATTGCATGCAAATTGACTCTCCAACCTATGAAGTAGCAAAACACATGGCTAAGTTGGCAGGAATAACAACATTATACGTTAAGGACTCCTGTTATGTCGTAAATTTTATACAAGATATAATATAGCCTGCAATTCAGTGGTTAATTTGTGTAAAGTGAAAACAGCGTCAAGACCCGTGCGTTAAGATGTCGTTAGTGTTGTGTGTCGAGATATGGTACCTAAGAACGCAAAACGAAGTAGACATAAAGTTGACAGGCTCACCTGTTATTAGTGTTTATCAAGTGTCAACTGTCAAGAGTTTCTCCCCGCCACCGTAGTCTCACCGTGACCATTATCATCACCCTCCTGCCCTTATCCCAATTTTATTTGCGGTCGGCGCGGCATGTATTTTTCTTCCATACTTCTCTATCAGCCGTCATCTCACCGTGACCATGATCCATATAATCGAAAAATTGTCAAAAACATAAAAATCGTGAGTACACCCGTCATAGTTAAAATGTCAATTATTAGCGAGCAATTTTATTGAAATCTTTGGAATGACGTTGGAAGTAAAATATTATAACGTAAGTGAACTTAAGTAGTAAATCCAATGGAGAATTTGAGAATCAGGGAATATTCCAATACGTTTGCCATGAGCTCCGTTTATAGGCAACGTTTTGCGCTCAGTCTCCCGGAAATCGCTCGTAAGTCGCCGAGCCCCTGCGGGTCACGTACGGAACCTAAATTTAAGGAAAACATAACGATGCTTATACGAAATTGCCGAAACAACTTATGTTTGCTGCTTGTTGAATGCAAGGGTTAGGGATTACGAGAAAATGCCTTCAAGGTAAATTATCTATATTTTACCATATATTCTGATTTCGTGTTGTATTTAAACCTTGTTTCTATTATTTTAGTATTGTTTGTTCATTATATTATTCATTACGTTATTGCAATATAACCTGTATCTATATATGTTTAAAATTACATGAATACAGTCCACTCCTAGAGGAAGGCATCACCCATCGACCATCACGTTAAGAAAATTTTGTTGAATGTTTACGTGAGTGTTTACCTCGGAAAAATCTAACACTAACTGAAGATAAAATGCATCTAAACTGGTGGTTCTTGAACTAAATTGAACAGTAATTGTTACAAAACATTTGCTTATCTGATGATGTTTTTTTGGTTCTTAAAAATCACAAGTTTACCCTACACTTTTCTAATAGAATAGTGTCTTAAATTTTGTTTTGTACGTACGTACCACTTAAGAACCAGGGTTACATGAGGTTACGGAGGATATATTTCAAGAACCATCAAGATGGTTATCTATTAAGGTCAAAGATTAAGTTATTTGCCGGTTATTACACTTCATATCTGGAATGACAAATCAAATAATTTTGTTTAATATTCAGTTCAGTTGTATGTGTGGAGAATATACAAAAAAATGTTAACATTGATTTTAGTGACAGCTGAGGATTAAGTGTCGATATGTTAAGCACAGACTATCTAAATAAGCGAAGATCTTTCACAGATTTGAAAACAATCTCGGAGTTATTAATTAAAATTATTATTTATATTGTTTAACGTCACATTTTAATTGCTGAGTCAAATTATTGAAGAGCGTAAATTCTTTTTCTTTATTTTGGCTAAAGGATTACTATCTCCTATTACTTATATGCATACATAGCACTCCTTTTTTTATTTTATTTTATTTATTTCGGCTAAAGGATTACCATTTCTTACCTCTTATGGATTCATAACATATTCCTTTTTTATTTTCTTAACACTTAGGAGGTTGTTTATACAATATAAACGTAGTATACAGTTAGCTACGAGCTCTCGCCATTTCGTACATACACGTCACATTCGCCTAAAGTTTACACCTGAAAAATAGATTACATTGAATTGGCGCATACACATTATTCGTGCACATTCACATGGTATTCGTATACATTTACGCAGTATTCGTGCGGGCGCTTTGTTTCCCGGCTTAGCGCATTCCAGTGAAAAGCTTTTTCGTTGCTCCCAACTATGTTGCTCGTTGAAAACTTATGTTAGTACCGACGACGACACGATATTCTGGATCCTCTCTATTACTTGGAACTATTTGGAACTAAGTCAAATGTAATTGGCGTGATAGTCCTTCTGTAATAGACGTTTTTGTTACATGAAAGATCGGTGAACAAGTGGACGGACATGTCATTAAACAATCAACGCAATGAATATCTGGAGTAACTAGGTCGGGGGGGAGGGG
>PDGT01000015.1:619363-657404 GCA_003671415.1 Megathymus violae | reverse complement strand
ATAATAGTGCGTCAATAAAGGCTCCTTATAGTAGTTTTTCTCATATATGCTTAACGTATAGAAAGGGATCAGTTAGAATTTATAGATGTCAAGCTATTTAACTAATCAGTCTTGATACATGGGTATATAACTTAATGATTATTTACTCGTAATAAAGCAAAAGGATGACTATATTCAATAAAGGAGTGGGAGGAGAGGAGTTCGAATTTTAAATAGCGAATGATTTATTATATATTAGCGGTCCTGTGACTAGGGTCACGCTTTTGCCCACACACAAATTCCTGTAATCACCCACTGCGGTGACTGTGGCCGCAATTTTCATCGGCACATCTGGGAGGCGTTGTTATTATGAGATTGTCTGGGAACTTGTATGGTTACAGCATCAGTTATTTGGACGTAACGTTTAATGGCAATTGTTATTTATACGTTTTTAGATTACGAGATTCAATGCATTCTTGATTTATAGTCATTTTTACCTGCTTCTGGTGCATCCTGGTAAACAACGGAAAAGGGCATGGACAGATCTCTAGCTTTCGATTTTGCCGAGTTCGTTACTAGTCTCACAGTAGTATTCTTGCTAGTAATTAGGATTGTCTGGCTGTTACTAGCCCTCTTTTAGAGTCAAGCGTGAAATGTTTTAATGAATTCGAATTGCAAGATCGGAGGGCGGGTTAAAGAATGGTAACGCATAGGCGATTCCCTTTTTTGCCGGTGACGCAATGGAGATTCCCTTGCTGTTAATGTTATCCATGGACGATGCTAAGGTCCACCTGTTAATTTTGGCTTTTAACAAGACAAGAGAGTGCAAGAGAGTACAGTGAGTGAATGTGTCTAATGCTTTACATTGCGTGAAAGATACATACGTTTGATGTAGATGCAGATAAATTATGTCGGAACATGAAAAATCGTCTAGCCTTCGAAACATGTAACACTCCTTTCTAATACTCTGCGAGATCCTAAATGAAGCTGATATATTGAACGAGTTCATTAACGCAGCGTAGCGTGACTCCAAATGAACGATCGTATGACAAAGTAAATAAATCATTGTTTTGAATATGTGTAACTCGACTTAATTAAGGTGGAAACATTTACATTGACATAAGAATGATTAATTGAAATTTGTATCTGGAAAATTGATACTAATTATTTAATTCTTGTTAATGTGGAATATCAATTTTAAGCCGTAAACTTTGTTGAGCAATTTGAAACGGGATCAGCAGTTAAGTTTATTGGCAACAATTTTTTTATATCCTCTTTAGGAAAATAGATTAAGACGTTAGTTCACTTTGGTGTCATTAGATACCGGTCGGTAAGCTATGTTGGAAACTTTTTGGAGCCAAAAGAGTTTTCTAAGAAAGCCACGGACATTTTCACCAGTTCTCTGTGGAGCAGCGCGGTATACGCTCAATATTATTTATGAGGTTAGACTTGTGAGTTGCTAATGGGATCAATTATACTGTTGAAACCTTTTGTATTTCTTAAGCGGTACCATGAAACAAATTATGCTTTAAAGAAAGTTGATTCAGAATATTTTGTGTTTTGATTAAAATGTGTTGAGAGAAAAGATGCTTGCAAATGAACTGTGACGGGAATTAACTGCGGGTCCTGCAACGATGGTTATAATTAGTATCCAAACTACAAAAATCAGTTAAGATTTAATGTTAATACGTAAAGTATAAAAAATTATGACAGATTAATAATAAAATAAAAGAAGAATATTTTATAAAGAAAATAGAAAGCGTCTGAATAGAAGAAATAATGTATGTTGTAAAATATATACACCTAATGATGTGCGGATTTAGTGGTTCTGACTGAACTCTAAAGCACTTCGAGTCTTTGGTACGTGACGTATTAATGTGTAATATTTACGTGTGCGTACATATATATCTCGTTAGACATCTGTGTGAGTGAATAGGTAATTGGGTAATTCAAGTGATTAACATTTCGACAATAATTCACTGTTAACAATAATTACAACGGTGATAATTATTCTGTTATAGCAGAGACGTATTTACTAGTCTCCAGCACGATTGAAACACAAGGGAAGCTTTCCATAGCTCCGGCCTCTTAGCTAGGCTCTGTTGTAGAATGAGTTGCCGAGCATAGAATCGTAGGGACGGTTCAATCGGGTCATGCGCTGTGTTTCGTTTAGCTATCATATTCATGTATGTCTCCAACATAATATATTATATGTATGTATGTGAAATAATGACGGTGTTTATATCTGTGATATTTTTTTTAATATGAATACAGATGAAATAGTTCATCTAAAGGGCCTACAGAGCAACATACTTTAATTTTCTTAAATTATCCGATTTATCTATCTTAATGTTCTACTTTATTAGACAAGTTAAACAAAATAAACATCAAAATAATTATTCTACGTCTTGCTATTAAATATTTACCTTTAAAATCATTAATTACTTGGCATTACCTTACCCGAGGAAGCTGGCGGATACGTTTGGGTAATTTGCGTTACATCTCGATAACGTTGAGGCGGGTAGAAGGAATACGGGATGAACAGGCGAAGTAGATAATCGGGAGCAATTAATTTATTTTTAATTGATTTCGTTAGTTGAAATAGCTGATACATAAATGATTACAGACATTTAATGTTAAAAATTTATCCATAAACATATCGCTAGCAGGAAATATGAACTGTATGTCAAATGGAAAAGTACCTGTCATAATTAAAAGTTTCATTGATTAGTTGATATTTTAGTTTCTGTTTGAATTAATGGTTTATATTTTTTGAGGTTATTTCTTTGTTATTAATAAGTTACTTTTTTAAGTGAATAGCCGCCAAACGAGCAGATGAGCCACCTGATGGTAAGTGGTCAATGTCGGCCATAGACATCAGTCAAGAAAGAAGAAGAAAGAAAGTACTGGCTCTTAAGCCCCCAGTCGGAACACGACGAGTCGTTTAGCAGTTGTTTAAGCAAAAGGGTGGTAGCTGGCCAGGCAGGCTTCATAGAAAGATAACAACACCAGTAATAATTTAATAAAATTTTTAACTTTGACATTAAACGCTACAAAAACGACTTACCTTATTGATATTCCAGTACCTAATACAAATAATCTCGAACAAAAGTTAACAGATAAAATACAGAAATACATACCGCTTGCCAACGAAATTAAACACATGTGGCACCAAGATGTAGTAAGAATCATCTCTATTGTTATTTCATCCACTGGTATAACAAAACACTTCTTAAAGCCATGCAAGTCCTCCAATTCCCAAAAATCAGTAGTTCTAGACACCTGCTCTATTTTACGTCGTTTCATAAATCCATTCTCACTTCCAATAGTTACCAGTGATTCACACAATTATAACAAATGAACCGTAAAATACACATATCTTCCAATATACATATAATACGAAACAAACATAAGACCCATCACAAGAATATCACATATAATGACAACATAGTGTTATCTAGGCACTTGACCTAGGCCCGTGCTCGATTCCTAAATACTGTCCCATGAGGACGAGTATCAACGAAAAAGTTAACAATAATAATATTGATAATATTAAGCCCTTTGGACTTGGTCAATTAACCTTTCAAAGAACAGGTCATAGGTAAGATTTTGTTTTATAAACTAAGACAAGTGAAATTAACCAGCCCGGCAGCTAGATTACATAATATTACTGTAATCAATGTGTTTCTAAAAGACGTGCAGAGAAGTTACTTTCGCCACTTCTTAACGTCAACATTTTTCAATAGGTACCTTTTCAAAAGGGCACATGCTCCTAAAATTATACTTATCAGTGTATCAGTGACAGCAATGTGAATAATTATAATAATTTGAAATTAAGTGTCTTTGATTAAGTTCTAATTCTATTAATCAATTTATACTTCACTTTCAAAAGGTTCGGCGATCTTTTATGGGTTTGGAGTTCGTTTTTACAAGAAGGTTTCAAAGTTGATACGTGAATCACCTATTGGAACTTTTTAACGACGCGTTAAAGCACAGCTTATATGTAGATAAAGGTTATTATGATATAGATGAATATTTTCATGATAAGGACTTACTTTGTAATAGGCATGTGTTGTTTTAAAAGATGTGCTGAGGAGTTCTTTTGCTCTTCTTTCCCCTTAATGTTGAAGCAACTTTTCAAAACGATAGTAGAAGAAAAACTATCGTTCATAAATCCATTTACAGAATATCTAAATGATTAAATGATTTTGATATTCGAACTCCAATTCTGACCAATCCAAAATTTTATAGTCCGCGTTATTTTATAGTTATTAATTCATTTGAAATGAACATGACCTCAAGTGAAACAAATTACTTCGTACAAAATTAAAAACCTAATATTTAAACATCCAATTACAGCATCGATTGTCGTATAATAGAGCAGTTAATGTATAGTTATTCGTATAATTTCTGTATTTTATCAATTAAGGGTCCATTGGATGTGTTGTTTAAATTTAATTGCGATTTCGTGCTAAAAATGGTTCGGCTTTATTATCGGAAACTGTAGGTTTTGGTGTGTTTTAATGAGGGCGTGTGGTGTAATTTTGTAAAATGTGATAATTTGTGAACTTACAACAATAATTAAAATGAGTCGAGATGATTTCATTATTATTAAATCACAGTTTGGAAACCACTATTACTGTGAATTCTATTATTCATGCTACAATATTAATGTGTTATAACAATTTGATTTAACATTTAGGATGGAATGACATCATTGATAATTATACGAAATCATTGACAATATATACTTACCCATGAAAACTCCGTATAATCTCTTGATTATTTGAGTACCGATACATTGATATTTTACGTAGAGTAGCAGTCACTGTAAAGAGCTCAATAATTTAATATCGAATACTCAGAACTGCAACTGTTCTTGTAAACTTGTAATTATATACATATGTCATATTTGTGTATATCCATGCCACCCGTAACACAGGGAGTGCTAGTGCGGGGATGTGTGTGTAATAAAAAAGAACAGTGTCTCTATTTTATTAATAAAGTACCCGCTATAGTTAAAATGAACCAGTTATCTGTCACCAAAGGTCGCAAACAGTTATTTGCAGTACGTTTTCAACTCGCAGAATAAATAGTTAACCTCATTGCAATTTATTTTTATATCCTTCGATCAGTGCTGCCATCTATGTCAGGCGAGGGAAATTATCAGTATAATTCAATAAAGCAGCTAGCTTAATTTAACATTCAAGTTTGAAACAGCGTATAAAGATTTCGTTTATTTTATTAATCCAACAGTATCGATATAAAATCGATTCCAAGATATTCCCGTACATAACACGGACTATGTTGGCTACTTTCCAAATAGGACAATGCGCATTACTATTCCAAGTGATAGCTGAATGTACATTGTACCACAGATGTTGTACACTGAATTACATATCCGTGTCGTTAGTCCACCGGGTGGAACTAAATGCGTAATGTTCTACGTGCGCCGATTATATGTGGTTACTGAAATAATATTTTTCTTCGTAATGAAAGTAGATTAAAATTGTATAAATTCGCATGGTGTACACTTGCCATTGGTACCCACGCAAATGTATCGCATCACAAGCGCCCATAATTTTTTAACCTGACTTTGGTCATCATACATATTTCGTGCGCTATACAGTATTTGAAATAAATAAATCACTTATGGAGAAATCTTTGAGTGAGAAGTGAATTGGCCTAAGATCACTGCGGCTTTCAACACTATATCGATTATCCTTCCAAATGGAATTGAATTTAAACGTTAACTTAAATAAAAAGTACAAAATACGAACGCATACTTTGTAAAAAACTCATGGTATGGAGTTCGCGTTACGTCCGTTTTAAATTACTCTGCGTTATTTATTTTGCTGCAGAAAGTCGTACTTCGGAGAGAAACTACGGGCTGAAAGTATAAAAAAACTATTAAGTTATAACAACGGTGGCCGCAGGGCTTTCGATAAATTAACTTTGTTGGAACGTTGATGACGTAATTAAAAGTTCGCGCCGCGGCAGATAATTAAGATTATTCTTCTCAGATTGTTTTATTCAGCAACTTTAACGCGTTTTTCCTTTTAAAATTATCACGCTTTCAATTTGGAATGATTACTGAGAACGAATTTAATTCTGAATTATATTAAAATTTTCTCATGAAAATTTTTGTCGCTCTCATCGGCCAGTATTTCAGTATAAAAAATAACTTCATCATTAATTTAACTTACGTTACCTTTCGTAATTTTGAACACTTTAAGACCACTGTCTGGCTTATCTTATTTATGTATAAGCTTTGTTTTTTTTTTATAACAATTTTAAATTTTTTACTAGTGGCGTTAAAAGCACCAGTGTCAGTAAATAGTCGTATCTGCTGACTCTGAAGATGTTCCTTTCGGTGGCAAAACACTCGTTGGTGGTGACGGTATGTAAATTGGTATATACTTTTATTTATTACTAGCTGTGCCCGCGACTTCGCCGGAGTGTAATTTAACAAAAAAGTTATTTAGTAGAAATAAAAGTAGCCTAAGTTAATTCTTGTTACATCAGCTACCTGCCAGTGAAAGTCCCGTCAAAATCGGGCCAGCCATTTCAGAGATTAGCCAGAACAAACAGACAGACAGACAAAAATTATAAAAAAAATTATTATGGTATAAGTACCGTATATACATTCATATGCATGTAGTAAAAAGCGGTTATTTTAATATTACAAACAGACACTCCAATTTTATTTATTAGTATAGATAAGTTCATGTTTTCTTTATGTGATGGAGGGAGACGCTACGGAAGTCTAAAGGTTAAGTTAAAGTATATATCAATATCGTGCTCCCTGATTGTTACAATGAATTTTAGTAATGAATTAAGGACATAGATAATGTTATACTTTGCTTCGTACATACAAAACAGAACGTAAATATAAAATATATTTATGTACTACTTTAACACATTAGGGTCGCAAGCTCTGTTAGTTAGAAGGTAATATAAATAAATAAATAAAAGAATTACGTGATACTTTAGCCAAATCTCAAGTATAATTATATATATAATTATATATATGTATATGTGACTATTTTCAGAGAGAAGTTTTAATCAGGTTTGATTACAGAAATCTACATTCATTTGAAGCTAGGCTCTTTCTTTTGTTATTAATATAATCAGTAAACATAAATCAAAAGTGATCTATAATGACATAATTTGCTTGCACTTTAGTAGCTCGGTAGAGGGGGCACGGGAGAGAGGAGGGTAGAAGTGCTCCAGACCCCCTCAGCGAATAGAAGCTCATGTCGAACAGAAGATCATTAATTGGTTTCCTCGTGATGTTTATTTCTCACGAACAATACTCAAAACTGACTGCTAGGAGTTTGGTCAACGGTGTCCCGCAAGAGGATCATGGGTTCAAAACTTGCATGCACCTGTAATTATTGTTATTTTTATTTATTTTGAACACTAAATAAAAATACAGGTAACAACATATATACGTAATGTTTGTATTTATTCCTAATCAGAAATTTCTTCCAGTTAGCCTAAACAGTGGAAAACTGATACAATGAGGCAAACATAGTATGTACCTAAATAATAATTTATATCTAACATAAAGTCAAATCATATAATCCATGTTTATTTTATATACATATGTCTACTTTACAATTGAGACGATTTTAATGCAATTTTTTTTATCTAATTTTGAAATTATGTAAAATCAATTGATTCAATTATAATGATATTTAATGCTATAAAATCATATATAACATTATTGTGATTGTTTATTACTTTTGTTAAATTATTATACAATGTTTATTATTATTATTATTTTAAATTTACATTTGTCAATTAATATTAATTCATTTTTTCCCAGCAATTTTTAATTTATAGTTTTGTTAAATGAAATTTAATTATAATCAAACGCTCACGATTAAAGTAAGATATTATTAAAATTTATTGTATTTAATAAATAGGATATATATAAAAAATTTAAATTACGAAACACAAACTTATTTTGAGTAAATTTTTGTTGATTGAAATTGTAACAAATACTCGCCTACTTGTATGCTGTCTACGCCTATAATTATAATAACATTAAGAAAATCACTATTGGCGAAATATCTATCTACATATGTATAATGAATAATTTTTATTATGTTGGTGTTCAAATAAATAAATAAATAAATATATATTATTATTAGATAGATCATTATCATCACGCGTTAGCTAAGTACAAATCTGTAACGTGTGCTTATAATATGGAGAATGTTTCAGAATATCTTACAGTAGAAGGTAGTGAACCTGATCTGAAAAGGAATGGGAATAAAAGCTAGCCTTATATACAGAAAACTTAGGAGAGTTGTCAGGTGTGACCTGCATTGTATACCTGGAGGATAAACAAAGGTAAATCGATTGCAAGGGTAAATGGGGTAAGAGTGCTAGATCTTAAACACTAGACAAGAGTATTCCTGCGAAATCGAATTAGGAGCTACTTGAGATCCTTGTGAAATTAAGATCGAATCAAAATTTTTGAGTCCACAGATGAAGCGAATAGACAAGATTTGCAAGTGCTCATGTTTATTTAGTAGTTCCTTAGTGACATTCAAAAAACAGCCATCAGCGTAGGCTTTTATAGGTTGGATTAAATTAAATTGTTCAAAATTTTGTAAATATTTAAATTTAATTAATATCAGATTTGGGGCAGTTAAGACAGCTGTACAGCTAAGACTTTTGCAATGTTCATAAACATGGGCGAAATCTACAAACATATACTTGGCCAAGGTGGACTATGGCGTTACACCCTGTCAATGTAAGATGAGACCCAAGCACTCCAGCAGTGGGTATTAATATACCTCTTATTAGCTTTCATCCGCGTTCATTAATACTAATTAATAACTAAGTTTTTGCTTATATAGCCAAATTACTCGCAACCCGCCGTGAATTAATTTCAGCATAACACATCTGAAATTAGCGAAGAGATGAAAGTAACTGGCACAACATGAATTATGCACCAACTAGCGCTCGCACCCAGGTATGTACGGCTTAGACCATTCTTGGCATTCTTATGTGTGTCCCAATTTGAAAGATAAAAGCGACAACGCATAAGCATATCAATATTTATTTGCCATCATCAGACATATGATATAATCATCATCATCATCATATGGATTTCTTGTGTCCAATGTGACATTTTATATATATACTGTATTTATATAACTTATTATAGTATTATATATATACTGTATATATAATGTATAATGTGACATATTTACTAGCAAACCGCCCTCGGTTCCTTTCAGGAAAATACGCCTTACGCTTAGAAATACCACCTGCATTATTTTAGGACTGGATTTTTCTGTATATATAAATGTGCGAGTGTGTGCGTGTGTGTGCGTGTGTGTGTGTGTGTGTGTGTATGAAAATTATAATCGGATAATTATAATTATATAAAATTATAATATAAAATCGGTTAGGCCGTTTCGGAGATTAACGCTCATAAACACCCAGTGAAACAGACAAAAATTCTAACAACTATTACTTTAGGTTGTATAGCGTTAATAAAGGCCCTCAATAAAAGTTTTTCTCATATATCATGCATGTACAGAAAGCGATTAGATAGAATTTTATTAAATGTTTAAATTAGATAGATTTTTACGAGAAACCAAGAAACCAATAAAAATTCCGACAATACCCGTGAATTCGCGAGCTTAGGTTTAACTTTTAGATAACCGGTAGGTGCCATGCTTCAGGGGATGCAGATATGTATAAGATAATCAAATTTTAAAATATTGTTTGTAACTAAAAATATAGATGTTCCTTATGTAAGTTCGTTCACTACCAAACGCTTGCACGATTCATATTCATAGCTATGAGCAAAAAACGACCAGTATTCATAGCTATGGGCAAAAAGCGACCGATCAAGGAACTTTTTCACAGGAATGAAGAATCGAACGCTCGAAGCTTTTACTCTATCGTGTCATTCAAAGACGAATGGACCTTTAAAAAACAAATGCTGTTTCGTAAAAAAAATCGCGAGTCGCTTACAATCCGCACCACAGTTGGTAACAAGAACTTTTCTAATAAACGTTACCTGCGTATCCCGGGATGGCGTGCGGTCGCAACTCGCATTGTTCCAGTTAGCCATGAAAACTCATGGTTTCACGGTTGGTTTCATAATGGTTTTAATCTTTCTACACGTAGATTGTGATTAAATCAGATTTGGGTTTCCAAAGTTTTCATGGAGGGGTTCGCTTGTTTTACGGTACGGTTAAACAATCAACCGTAAATACGATGGACACGTCAGAGATCGCTGCGTTACTTACTCTTCGAAAGTTTACTTGCTGAGATTTTACAATCGGGATTTACTTGGAAAATAAACCGGTCTTTTCAGTTCGAAGTGTATGCTGAAGACCACAAAAACATTATGCCTGCTCGCTTATTTCGGTGGCCGTGAGATACGTACCAACTAATGAAATTCTAACGTTATGATTTTAGCCGTATTGGGGCGGCCTAGAATACTCCCCCCAATCCCATGCTGGCAGAATAGGGTGTCGTAAGAGGCGACAGAAGCCAGCCTGCTTGGTGGTAGGGCTTCGCGTATGGATTATATTATCAGTATTATTATTAAGTCATTAATATTATTATTGGTATTATTATCTTTCCGTGAGGCCTGCCTGGCTAGCTAACACCCTCCTGCTTGAATCAGCCGCCAAACGACTCTTCGTGTTCCGGCTGGGAGCTTGAGAGCCAGTACTTTCTTTCTTACTTTCTTCTCATTTCCTGGGCGACAACGCATCAGTGATACTTTTGGTCTTGTTGATGTCCATGGGCGACGGTGACCACTTACCATCAGGTGGCTCGTCTGCTTGTTTGTCGGCTATTAACATTAAATAAATATATATGGTGATAAGCTAAGGCTGTCTGGTTAGTGATCACCCAGCTGCTAAGATAGTTGGTGAAATATTTTAACCTTTAACGACAATATTTGGAAGTCAGTAAAAATACGTGCAGATAGCTAATTTTTTGGCCAATGCTTAAGATGTTGCGTACATGCATGCCTATTATCATCTTTTATGATATTGATGTTAATACGTTACAGGTCCAGATAGAACAGGAGACCTTGAATCCTAAACTGTCTTTACGACTATGCAATCGAGACACGTAAAACATGTCAAGTCTGGTTTAAGTGGGAAGGTGGTAGTTGGTCAGATAAATGCCTCATCACTATTAACCAATAATATGAAGATTACATTGGTTGATATGAAATCTACTGATTTCAGTGGACTGGACCTGATATCTTTGTCTCGTGGTGTCATTGCGTTACATTTACGAGTATATACTTATATTGATTCCCAAACAGATTAAATAACTTTTAAAACAAGTCAAAAAATCAACATGCGCAATTCTCTTGGAATTATAAAATACTAACTGTGCCCGCGATTTCGTCCGCGTGGAATTTAACAAAAAAGTTATTTAGTAGGAATAAAAATAGTCTAAGTTACTCCTTATTACATCAGCTACCTGCCAGTGAAAGTCCCGTCAAAATCGGTCCAGCCGTTTCAGAGATTAGCCGGAACAAACAGACAGACAGACAAAAATTGTAAAACATGTTATTTTGGCATATGTACCGTATATACATTCATATGCATGTAGTAAAAAGCGGTTATTTTAATATTACAAACAGACACTCCAATTTTATTTATTAGTATAGATTAAAAATTGCATTCAAATTATTCGTGGAACTTCCGTGCTTTATACAGGGTGGAACAATTATGTGTAATCAAGCGGTTCTTTGTAACGTTTAAAGCTATTAATAAAATTTTTGTTACATGTCAGAACTAGGTTGTTGGGTATAAAATTATCAAAATATTATTTTAATTTTCAATTGAATTTAATGTCTCTCCGGGTAGTTGTTTATTATCAGTCTTATTGTGGAATATTTTTTCTTAGTTTTACTATGATATAAATAAACTAAATCATGAATATAAGCTATAAATTGAAATAGAAAAAATTTGTTTCTGTGTAACCTCAGCGACAATCAACGACAACACCCTATATATTACTTAAAGCTGTCATGCTTTTTTTCTAATGCGACATGTTACACCGGCAGTGTCGAATATTATTTTCCTCGTTAACTCGCCGCAATTCGATACTGATAATCGAGTGGGTATCGATTTCGGAAACCGTAGAACGCCGAATGAGACGTTCCAATTTTGAACGCGTGTCACCACAGCTGACGTTTCGATGTTTGTGGTTGCTTGCGGTTACATAAAACCCGTTAGTTTTATACGAGTATAAGCTAACACAACTTGTTCTAACACTTGGTTATTTCAATAGTACAATTGAAACTTATGACAACGTTTTTATTATATTAAAATATACACTATATGTATATAATATATAAGTGTACATATCATAATTTTATAATGTAAAAATTTATACAAGGTAACTTGGAAATATTTTTTTTTTTAATTTCGTTTATAAACATGTATTGATAACCTAGTGATATGAGTTATGTTTCATATTCTTGGACTCAGCTTTAAATATACGTATTGTGAACATGTATGTTTTTTAATAGCCATGTGTTGCTTTAAAACATATCTTGAGGAGTTTCTTTCGCCGTTTCTTCTCCTCAATGTTAAAGTACCCTTTCGAAAAGGTAGTAGTAGCAAAAAACGACGTGCATAAGTGTATTTACAGAATGCCTAAATGATTCTGAATTTTATTTTGAATTATCAAATGCTTACGTGAAGGAAAATATAGTGAGTAAACCTTCATATCTGAGTTCGCTAATAATGTTCTCGGGAATGTGTGAAATACGCCAATCTATCCATCTAAAGTGAGACGAGATCCTAGAGTATGATAATACGGGTTGTGATACTAACGATGATTATGGTGATGGTGATCATTTTAATACAGTAATGTGTGATCACCACAGATGTACATATTTATGAAAAAAAAAATCAAGTGAGTGTTACGTATTTGAAGTAATTCGTGAATAAACTGATGTTCCTAAAGTGGGATTTAGGGCGTATGTTGCCGACTATGACTTCGTGAAAACACTGAAGCAATTATGATAGTTATTAGGTATCTGCATGGGGGTAAATTAAAAATAATACCTCTTCAAAACTATTTTCAATTTTTTGTGTAGATCTTTGTAAGTATGTCGAAGTTATCTTCCCCCATAAATCATATGAAAACTTTATATGGAGCTTGATGGGAGAACTGTTTCAAGCAAATTTAAGAAAAATAAGTGTGAAGGATTTAAAGAATGGTTCCAATTTAGAATTTCTAACGAGCAGACGAGAAAAGTAATGATAAATGATCATTACAACGATATATTATAATGAAATTGTGACGTAACGCAAACATTTCGGAATCGACTCTAAAAGGAAGGTTGCCACCTTGCCTGCCACCTGTTAGGCAGGCCGGCTATAAAATCCCTACCACAAAATGTGATTATCGTCGACATTAAAACTAGTAGGACAGAACCCTACATCAGCTCCATAGTTTTAGCGGACCAGGTCCAATAGCTTCGTTGGTTGTTGTTCAACAGGATGCACTACAGGCAAGGAAAGCTAGCTTCGCTCTGAAACATGTTACACCCCAAAAGGTAAACTAATGAATAGCATTAAATCGGTAATATTCAAAGTTATTTATAGTTGATAGTATCAGGCGTTACTTTGCGGAAATTCATTGTTATTAAATTAGTATTAATTTACTTTGTAACAATCCGCAAGCACAATGTATGATGGTATATACTTCTATACACGCATAGAACTTCCCTCCCTCCCACAAAGGAAAACAAGCAACTATGATAAAAGTATATACTAACACACATACCGTCACGTAATTTATTTATAGTTACCATAGTAAGCACTAGTCCATAGGACCGTCCAGTGCCTGTGACGAATTACTCAGATTTCATAAAATGTATAACTAATCGCTTGTTTTGTTAGCATTTCAAAAGCTTATCAAAACTGACCATGTAACCAGTTTTGTATTTTGAATGGTGAATAATTTTATTTATTTTTGTTTTTTTTTCGGAAAATACACAAATCGAATTATAATGGGTATCAAATAAAAAATTAAATCAGAGGCCGCCACGAGGACTGCTGACAGAAGTGAAAGCTTAAAACTATATTTTGGATTTTCAAACTGATTGTTAGATAGATTGTTAAAAGATATTAAAAGTTAAAATTTCATATTTTTAATTGAAATTATTAACAGTAATCTGATTTTCATCATGAAACTAAATAATCATAAAATTAATCTAGATATGAATATTGAAAATATTTTCAAATAAATGGTTTTGAATTTTTTATTAGTAATTTTTGTAGGTATATAAAAATACATATTTAGTACTCACTGTTGTACTGTACAATGATCTGACCATTGAATAACGAAATTAAAACACAGTTTAAAGAACAATTCAAAGTATACACACATTTATGTACCTTAATTATTTAGAATGTAGGTGACGCGAACCCTTAAGATTTTCCCCTACCAACGCGCCTACTTATTATTATTATTGAAGTGTTCGCTTCAATCATTCTCATTATCTTATGTAATTAATTGTGAATTTAACCTTTTAACAAGGAAATAAAATTTGTTTTTATGTAAGTCATAATCTTTGGCTATTCAGTCTTAATAAGCCCGTGATTAATTAGATTTTGTTGAATTAAAAATTCCGCCTAATCTAATCAACTACAACAACATACAATATTAACATTCCAACTTATAAAAGGCTAAACTACCTTTGAGTAAAAAAAAATTAATTTTTCAGAAACATATTTTTTCTTTTAAATTTAGTAGGACAGTTGATAAGATCTTAGAAAGAAATTTAAAGCTCCCCAAATGTAATGTAGTTATTTCTAGAACGATCTCATAAAGTTTATATCGCGTCTTGGCTTAATTTTGCTTGGAATTGGCTCCGAAACGAAAGGTTTCCTTAAAAAAGGTTTCCAACTCAAGCTTTGTATGCATGCTTTGTAAAAAATCAAACTCACACACACACGAAACTTCTAATCTATACCAGTATTATACAGAGGGAGTGTGAATTAAATGAGTTTGCGTGTAAGCGGTAAGTAATATCCAGAACCACGACACTTATCTGAAAAATTATTTTACCATTGAATACCGGGTGGACATAGGCTCTATATTAAGTGCATGTGTTTAACAATTGATTGTCGAACCCGAAGTAAGTCGGGACGGACTACTAGTCAGTAATAAAGGTCTTCAACTTCGATTTCAAAGTTAAAATATAGATGTTTAAGTTTAGTAAACTACAATTTGTATAAATAAACTTCTTAAGTCACTAAAGTTGTCTTAAAGTCTGTTATAAAACAACTTGCATTGTTCATTTTTCTACGCAAAATGCTATGACGTAACGAACAACTCGCAAACATGACTTTATCTCGAGCTTCGTAAGTCTTTTTTTGCATTACAACTTTATAAATATACAGACTTAACAAGTAACTTTTGGTTAAGTAACATACTTAACACTGAAAGCTTAATCTGTACATTACTTCACAGTCATAACAGTGATAACCTAATGATTTAATCGTTCTTTAACGACTTCTCGAAGGTGTCTGAAGTCTGTCCAGTCTGCGGACTACGGCTTAGCTGTAATGAAGTAAACGTACAGCTAAAATAATGGTGTTTCAATGCACTCTGGTTTGCTGACACCTGGGGCGTTACGCTGCTAAGCTATTCACAAAATTTAAGATTTTCGAAGCGAAACCGAGTTGTTTTACTAGTACAGCCTTATTTAACAAGCAGTGTTTTGGAAACTGCAAACGCTTACTAAACTGTAAATGTGTATCAAATTCAATTTCCATTTAGCGCCATCTGTATCGGAAACGTCCGGTGGCACCCATATTTCCGGAATTACCGCGTTGCAATCTCCATTGAGACATAACAGCGGGCTCGCGTTGAATTAATGAATTTAGCTGGTTGAGGATTCAATTTAATTCCCGGTTTTTGACAGTTTGGGATAGTTTAAAACGTTTGGACGACAAATTCAAATAAGGGTACGATTCCATATTTGAATTTGCTCCGTTATGCATCCATTCATCCATAAGCCTTTGAAGCTTAGTATGTAGCATAAGCGTCTTCAAGCTTAGGCACCTTTGGACGGTTCTATTTTGGGTATTCTCCATAGACATCTTGTTATCGTATGCAGGTTAAATCCGTCTAGTCTGCGGGCGTCCTATGCGTATAATGATTCGAATAATGACAATCTGTTCATACTTAAGGTCAGACATGTGTAGCGTGCAATAAATATTGAAATAACAGGGACCGAGGGCAAGGATTCTTTCATTCTCGAATTTGCTAAGAAACGAATTTAAAAATAGTCAGTCGCACATAGTTAGAAGTTTGATCAAAAACTAGCTTTTAACAACACATGCCTTGTTTTGACAATATAACATAACAATATCAAAAACTAAAAATACTATCTGCTCCAAATGTCATCTCGTATCGCATGTAAAACTGATGACACTGCCAGATTTTAAATTTATTTTCCTTGTACTCATAGCATGAAGTGTAAATTACATGTCTCGGGAGAAAGCTCTAATTCCTACCTTGTGTGTATAAAACATACCATACCCTGGCTGACATTCCGATACTTTATTTCACGGTGAGTAATTTACTATCATACCGGTGCTGCTAAACCTAACGGCTGCGAAGTTTCATCCTGCAGATTGTGACGCAGTGATTAAATATTGGAAAAATTTGACAAACATCGGAGTAATCATGGTAGGTTATTAAAATCTCACGACTTTTAAAGATATCTCTATAATTCCAGTTTATTCGTAACTCGCGTGCACGCCTTCCTAAAGGTGCTTGAATATTTCAGTAGTCCACCTAGATAGTAGGTCGCTCGACGGCGTCACTTCTACTGTTACTATGCAACCATGCGACCCAGCTTGCCATGCGAATGCTTAGTTTACTCGTAGCTTTGCTTTTCGACCGGGGTAGGCGTTCACGTGACTAATATTATTGTGTTTTCGAGTCGTCGGTATTTGTGCAGTCTCATACGAGTATACCTATGTTATCCGCAATACAGGAAATAACAGTGCCGGCACATGAGTGTATGGGTGTATTACAGAGTGAATTTTTTCAAGCAGTTTCAGTGTCATGTGTAAAAGAATTATGTTAATTAACAAGAAATGTACATTCAAATATATGACTGGGATTAGATACGGAATGTCATTTCTACATGGCACATGAACTTAGGCTGTAAATTGGACACTAATGACGAAATTGTGAAGGCACCCAATTTGTACATCGAAACTTTTTGGGAAATCCTAACGTAGATGGAATGCTCTGTTATCGATTTATATTGAAAATAGTCTGAGTTTGTTGAAACCTGTTAAGTATAAGCTTCTATCGGGGTAAAAATATTTTATCCATTTTTTTGTCTGTCTGTCTATCTGTACACTTATAACATTAAAATCACAGTAAATTTCAATTATTCTTGGCATATTTGGAACATATGTTACGGGTCATAATCTAGGACACTTCATATCGAGAAGTTGATCTATGTTCGTTGTGACTACTTACTGGCTATTTCATAGGAAATCTTTAAGCAGTTTAGGGTCTCAATATGGATTTTCACGGGGCAATAAAACGATTAAAAAACTATTACGTCAAAGCTCTTTATCTCATATACCAGCTACATGCGGTAGTGTATTCGTCGGCAAAAACTTTATCAGTCGTCATAGTAGAATCTGGACTTCAATACAATAGCGTTCTTCTGGCGTGGTATTAAAGCATAATTTAGTACGTGAGAAGTTTTTGACGTGCATGTCCCGAGTATTCCGGAGCAGTGACGCAGGAATGATGTAGCCAGCCACCCGTGAAGCCTCGATAGCGATATTACGATAAAACTAATAGAGTTTTGGACTAACGGACTACCAATAAAGTTCTCAATGCAATGGAACTCGTTATTTCGATAACTTTTGTCAGCACGACCGATGCATAGGATTGTAAAGTTGCTCTATTAATATTGAACTGCACGGTAAACAACAAAGTCTTGAGGATTTGATATACGTATTAAAATGTTGAATGCACATGAAGCGTTTATGGCCCGATGGCTTGAGTCGATTGCAAACGGTCGATCTAGTTTGTGAGGGGGAAGCACTTTAAGACTTTTTTTAAGATTTCATCACCATTTACCATCAGGTGGGATTGTTGTCAAACATATATTGTAATATTATAAAAAAAAACCGTTTCCGTGTATCGGAGGGCATGCTAGGCACGTTAAACTATGTCGGAGGTCTTCGGGTGGTATAAAAGTATTCTAAATTCATTGAACGTTAACTTCTCTTCCGATGCGCAGTGGACCTGTTGGAAGCTCTGAGGGCTCGTGACATGTGACTGTTATTACTTAAATTAAAAATTCCAAAAGACATTTTATATACAGATTTGGTTCTATTCCAATATTATTATAAGCAAATTATTCGTGCACCAATTGACACCACCGTCAAAGTCTCACGCTTTGTCAACACCGTGTAGCGCCAGCTGTCACCGCATACATCACGTGACTTTCCACGTAACAACCCATACCTGAGCTACTGGACACGGATTCCTCTCACCACGAGAAGAATAAATGCCAGTCTAACACGCCAAAATTGAACTGGCACACTGCAAACCCTCTTTAGAACATTACAGAAAATTGTACAAGATTCGAACTTCGGTACACTGTAAGGGAACCCAACTTTTACACCACTAGAATATCATTGTTTACGTCTCACTTATAAAATTGAAACATAAAGTTGCCTTAAGCATAATATTACAGCATCATTAGTAATAGTCAGACCCCTACGAAACCGTGCAAAACAGTATTTCACTAATGGCTCTGTCGTCAGAGTGCAGCGTTAAAACAGTGTTTTGAATATATATTTCTGTTTTAGCAATACAGCGCTTAAATTATAAATATTGCTTGAAACAAACGAAAATAGGAAGTCATATTTGAATAATAAAGGAACACGAATCGATGTGTTCTCTTCCACTCAGTGTTCGCTGCGAAGTGATAATCCAGGAGTTTTCTGTATAGAAACGGGTTTTAAAAAAACATTAATAATCGTCTTTTGGTTTAAATTTTTTATTGAGTGTTTTTTCCGTTTATCCTTTAAAATGCTTGTACAGGATTGGCGCAAAATTTACAAAATCGATTTTGATATGCATTTCAAAAGAGAATGTTTGTATGCTCAAACAACCGACATTCCATCGCGCTTATGTGCCGTGGATGTCACGAAGGTACAAGAAATTCAATATGGATTATAAATCTTACAATATAAGATACATTTAACTTTGAAAGAGTACATTCTTTCGGTACTTTATAAATTAACAACATACCCTTAACACATTACTAACGATAGTATAAGGGATAAATATTTATCTATCACATGCATGACTGCTGTACTCTAAAATCACTCTGGCAACACCCTGCGTGACAAGGCTGCTCTTACTGAGCTATTGAATCATCAATCCATAAACATGGACTCTGACGTCATTATTTTATGCAAGCAATGCAACTGGAGATCTCATAAGAGTACTTTTATCTCGTGGAATATATGGAATCCCAATAAAACTTTATTAATGCCTCTCTATAAATACTATAGAGACCAAATAGCTATTTTCAAATGTTTCACTGAATGAAACGTTGAACATGACTTACGAACCCTAAAAGCAACGCGATCGACGCGTCAAACATCACGTGTTCCGTTTGCACGGCTTCACGGCACATTGGAAAATGTAATGGAAATTGTTTTTGATTATCTGTTACATTTCAAGATTATGTTTTTTGTTACATTCCTTTGAGAATGTTTTTGCACCTTGTGCTCGCCGATGAATTTAAGTAAACTAGTACCTGGCTAAAATTAGTTTTTGCAACTCTTTCAATATCAACTTGAAAGGTGTTAGACTGAAAGAAGTGACAGTGAAATGATTACTGTCATCATGACAAGTTCGTTCCACAAAGTTTACTTATGACATCCATCTATATTGAAAAAAGTTTCTACCTACTACAGGATACTTCATATATTAACCTTAATCGTTTGAGAAGACCTTCATGCACTTTAGTAGGTCTATAAACATTTGCAAGGAACATATTTATCATGGCAAATCTTTTAAGTACTCAACTAAAACTCTTTTTATGCAATTCATCTCGGCCTCGCTTACTGTTTTATACATTGCTGGATATATGCTTCCCCCTAATCTGCGTCGCTCTCTCCGATCCAGAGCTTTAAAAAATTTTTACTTTAAACACCTAATGCTCTTTATGACCTGAGTAATGTTTGCCAATACTATACAGTATGTAAGACTATGATACATATAAATACTTAATTTAAAACTACAACAAAATATGAG
The DNA here is from genome assembly GCA_003671415.1 of Megathymus violae. Taxonomy (NCBI): domain Eukaryota; kingdom Metazoa; phylum Arthropoda; class Insecta; order Lepidoptera; family Hesperiidae; genus Megathymus; species Megathymus violae. Next base: position 637,091 of record PDGT01000015.1, on the reverse strand, counting down.
GAACCACACTGTTACGCCTTTCGAGCACAAAATTAATAATGTGATATTTTCGTTATATTAATACGAATAGTGCCCCACGACTATGCTCCGTACCCGGTGCCGGAACGGCAGCTGCTAACAATGAACGCCAGTCACACCGCTCCGCCCAACAATGCCGTGAATATCACGTTCCATTCACCGCTTGACGTGATATCCATCCGTTTGCTGCTTGCTACCAGGCACGCTGAATGTTGTATTGCCTGAGTAATATTCTAGAGTGCGTTGTGGTGACTTTTAAAATAATTTATTTTATTTCAGGATTTTAAACATCATCATCGTGGATATTATATACATTTCAACTGCAACGGGTACTCACGAATTTTGTGTTTTCACCGATATTTCGACCCAATTACACGGATCATGGTCACGGCGCGTTTGCGCTGACGGTGTGAAACTTTTGACTGGAAACTCTTGACAGATATTAATGACTGATGATCTTGTCAACTTATTTTATTTCAAGCAGAAGCCGTGGTAAATAGTATTATACTTTGTCGAGATCTTTACAATTGTGGGTTGTATCTAACCCTCCAACTTATTTACCAATGTGTCTTACTACGTATCACCTAGATTCTATGAATCCTACATAAGTCAGTTCACTATCTATATTTTTAAAGTAAATAGCCCACAGACGAGCAGTCGAATCACCTAATAGTAAATGGTTACCGCCGCATATAGATATCAGCAATAGGGAAATCATCACCGAATAGTCTGCGACCAAAAAGGAAACTAGAATTCCGCTTCTTGTTAGCTCTCCAATATTGCAACAAGATTACGTAAAAACGTTTCAAAGTTGAGTTTGGAAGGGGGGTAGTATTAAGATAGACAGGTAAAAATTTTAGGTCTATGACCTAGTACCGTCGAGACATATAAAATATATTAAATCCAGCGACCTCCGGCAGGACTAATATGGATACTGCGTCGTCTGCTGTTCAGCGGCCTACATCACATGGGATAGCTTGGTTTAGACCAAGAGATAGAGAATAAATAGAGCCCATTACATAATAATATTGTCTTTTAAAATTTGTAGTTACATTAAAAACTCTGTGTCGTTTTTCCGATTTTAGCGTCTTAAATTTCCTAACGCACTTATTAAAATAGCAAAGTAACATGGAGAACTTAAATAACATTGATGCATATTTTTCCTAGCTTTACCTTACCTTTTACCTTTACCTGGTACACGTAATTCAAATACAACCACGCCTCATTAGCCTCTAAATAGGTTTTCTATCCATTTAGGAACATTATAATAGTATCCATAACAGGTCGGTGCGATGTAGTTTGTGCAGGTTCCGGGTTTAAATACCTCGCAAGTTTTAAAAAACGCACCGCGGGTTTTGAAACCCGTTGGAGATGAAATGAAGTAACCGTAAAGCAGGATTGGAAAATAAATTGAAATTATTGAAGAATAAATTTCAATATTTAGACATTTATTTTTAATTTTTTTACTAAACATCTCCGTTCAATTAGAATAGAAGAAAAATTAAAAATAAATAATACTAAACGTAATATTGTAAAAATGTATTTTTTAATTAAGAAAACTTCAAAAAGAAAAACTACAAAATAGTATTAAAAGTGGAATTAAATTTAAATAAAATATTATCATATGCATCATATACTTTGATGTTTGAAGTCGATTCCAAGACAAATGGATAGTTAGATAGATATGTAGATAGATAGATAGATACGTACGCTAAGTTCAATCCCGCCACATCGCACTATCAGCATCTCTTGTAATCCGTTATTAATGAAGATGCTCAAGTCGCTATGTAGGTTACGTTGAAGGTTTTAAATTGTTTTCGGCTGGGCACAGACTTTAAGCATTTCAGTATGTAGTGCATACAATATTTTTTATAAATTCCACTTTTAATATAATTTTATAGTTTTGTTTTTGAAGTTGGTCAAATTTTATTTAAGTTTTTTTTTCCATTTCAGTGTACGGTTACGTAATAATTTTACGTAATAAGTATGGTATTACACAATGTAATTATCAAACGGAATGAGCAGATCACGCACTTGATTATAAGTAACACATCCGCCCTAGTTAGTACTCGGTTCAGGGGGCTATTGAACTCCTTCAGTGACTGCCCGGGTGTGGACTCACCACACCCGAGTCCCGATTTCCTATGCACGGGCCGCGTTTCCAGTGGCCCCACGCCGCGTGGGACAGCAAAGAAGACAATGACAACCCACTACTAAGCAGTGCTACCTACTAATTTTAGTGTCATTCCCTAATTTCTAATCATTAAGAAGTGCTGTTGCTATCGTTATCAGCTCGGCATCATGGGATGGTGACTCCAAGACACAAACGTTTCAATGATAACTGTGCAACGTAGCCGGTGACAAAAACACGGCAAAAATAACTTCTTTTATTCAGAAATCGGTTAAAAACGCACTGTTGGTGTTACATAAAACTACCCACACGCGGACTGGCCACTAACTCCTCCATATATCCACACTAGAGTTGTGTCGAGTGTACTATAGCCCTACATTATTTCTTACCTTCTTCTCATTTCCTGGTCGACAACGCATCAGTGATACCTTTGGTCTTGCTGATGTCCATGGGCGACGGTGACCACTCACCATCAGGTGGCTCGTCTGCTCGTTTGTCGGCTTTTAACATAAAAAAAAGTTAATTACGTGTAAAGGCCCCTACCTTACTGTAAGCCCCTACATGTTGAGCATTACCCTATTGTGTGATGACCTACTGAATTGGGGACTGCGCCCGATAGTGATTGGTTTTATCAAAACTTACTATACAGACTATTGATATGTAACAGCTTGGTCAACTTCCAAAAAAAAAGAAATTCTTCGGGAACCTGTGAACCAGTAAACTATCATAAACCTCCGCATAGTGAGTCACAGAGCTACCGAGCACACTCAATATGCATAATATTGCATATGCAGATATGCACTGCAGCGGCAGTCGCAATAAATACACGACACACACGGCGCTGCGCTTTGTTTATCTCGAGATGATAGTGCGTGTCTTCGTACTTCACGTGTGTGGTACTAGTGGTGAACTCAGGCGATGGAATTTTAAACGGTTATTTTTTATACTTGTTATAAGTTAATGCTTGAGTATAAATCTACGGAGTTGATGTAGGTTTTGAGGGTAAAGGGTAGTAGAAGCTTATTTACTTTTGACTGACATTTATATTATAATCGAAGAGAGACACCAACGTGAGCTGTTCAGACTGGTATCTCAATGAAAGCTTTAACTTAGAGACTGATTTAATTATGCATAATATGAAACTACATTAGTATACGAAGCAAAATTATTTAGTTCACATTCATGATCATTATTACAATTCTTCCGTCCCACTTTATGGCTCTGATCTACCATGATACTGACCAAGTTTGGGTTAGAAATTTCACATAATTTTGAGAACATTATGAAGAAGTCTTATTATATGATACAACCATATCTGATAGTTCACATTACAAGTAAAAATTATACTGTGGTTTATAAAGATCGGAATAATTAAACATGCCCGATGTTAGCATAATACAATTATCGCTTTTAAATTTTTTACTTGGACTCGATTTGATGACTTGATAATCCGTTCAGTATGTAGGTAATGTTTATTTTTTTTTATTCACTGACTCAAATTTACAGACATAAAATTAATGTTCAATACGTTAAATGAATGATGTTCCATAATATTATATTTGTTTATATATATATATTGAATAAGAAAGAAATCTTACTATTGCACTTCTTAAAATATCAAAAACAACTATCACTTAATCCTTTAAAATTGTTTTATACTAATTTTTCAGGCTGATTGTGAATTCAATTTCAACATACAAGCAAGTTGAAATAATCAATCGCGTTGCGCTTGTCACAAAGAGCACACATCTCATTCCATAGGGTTGCATGATATAGATGCTGACAGAGGTATCATAATCTTTTGAAAGTTATTGTCGTGTGAAAAGATAGAAATTCAGAGGCAAGAAACCAGTGAACAATCTCTTTACTATTTCTGAAGCATGTCGCACGATTTTGAAGTAAATAGATTCTTCTGTTTATACAATATAACTTGCTGACAATTGACAGTTCATTGACACTCACTTCTATAAACATTGTAGGTAACAAAATATTTAAAAACAAAGAAATAAACAACTTGTTATTTAGAATAAAGTGTATTCATTCCGCATTTTTGTGTTAATAAATTATTCAAAATTGACCACAGTTTAAATAAGACGTAGTAACATCATAATTTGTGTTTGAAATTTTGCAAAAACTAGCATCTGTTTGACTTATTGGATGTTTGACCCCAGATCTATAATTATACACATAATTATAGACCTTTGATTCGTGACGTCATTAAATTAAAAATAACGTTAATTTATTCATCGATGAGCGGTTCATCTTATCGCTCACATACCAAAAAGAAGAATTTAATGTAGAAACAACTTAGTGTAAGATGTCCGTTTACCCAAGAGTAAAACGGAATAGGATATTTTTATAGTTAATTACTTCATGTTATGGGTTAAAAAATATTAATAGTGTATGAATAGTCCCGTGGTATATTATTCTGGTCGTTCGTGGTCTGTTGTCGGCCGGCAATATTTCATCTATATTAATATTTTAGAAAAAAACACATTTAAAGTCACGCGACATGTAAACTCCGGCGGAGTGACTCTTTAAATATCAGTAGGTATACCTATTAACTATTATGTCAAAATATATATATCGAATAATATTATGTATATTAAAAGTATACTGATAGTTTTTCCAAAAAGAGTAACATTTTTAGTTCTAACACTAAAATAAGGCTTTATTGACAACTGTGCCAGTTCATCAGCACTGGAACCACAACGCATTTACAATTAGTCAGCCAGGTACGAAGCTCAAGACTGTGTATGGGTTTCGTCGGGACTCAGCTTGGTGATACCAAGCTGAGCGACCTCTTAACGCCATTACTTTTCGTCGTTCAGGAGGGTGCCCACGGGCAGGGCAGTCGGTTTGGACTCAAGCATGCCATGCCTTACACCGTGTACCATTTAACTACTCTCCACAAAACAATCAGGAACGGAGATCACAAATCCAATGCATTCTCCGAAGGCCGTTAAAATAGCAGAATGGTAATGCGAATTAATTACCAACCAGTGAGTTCCACTCATTATTAGAATTTCATAGCCACGAGAGAGCGAAGTTCATTAATAAAACTTAATTAAGTCCACATTAAGAACGTCAGAGCGGATTTACTGAGCGTCACTTAAACGAATTAATGGGATCGGGCGAGATTAAAGGGAACACCTTTCGGGTGTAAATACGGGACTATATTGTGCGCGGTGCTTTCTCATCGGCAGAGAGCAAACTATAAGATAGACTGAGCGATAATGCACAAGCATCGTAGCTGACATGGTTAGTTAGAATTTTAAAATTTAATCAACTTAGTTGATTTGGGCTTTAATATTAATAACTTTATGATAGCACGAATCACCGTAGCGCGTTTAGTTAGAAATCGTTGTAAAATGATGATGTATGAGAACGCACGGTTTTTGACAACCTGTCAAAATTACATCGCGTAACATGTACGAACAGTCAACGTTGTCTATTCATATCACTAATTAATACAATACATACAGGTAGATAGATATACATGGAAAATCTAAGAATATATTATGTTTTTTCATTTATATACAGATAAATGAGGTAATTTTCCTAAACCGCTGTACAAATAAGATTAACTTTACTTTAATTCAAATTCAAAGTTTTCGTTTTCATCATAGGCTAGCTAGAACTGAAATGCGTCTCTGTTTTCATAAATAACATGATTTTAGTTTTAATTCGCTTACAGTCAGACAGGTACCGTTTGCCACGTGCGTAGTTACAACATGCGATTTCGTTAATTGGTTTCGATTGTGCTTTGTCAAACATTATTCTAATCACAGATTGATTGCCTTCGAAAATGTGTTTCAGTAAGCAATAGGTGGGTTGTCATTGCCGCGTAAGCTTTAAATAAACGCTTGCGATAATTGATTGATCATGAACCTACTGTACTCGTATTGTTCATGCTCTTTGATATGTTTTAAGACTTAATAATTCTCCAAAAATTATATTGACATTGATTATTGAAGTTTTAGGTTTCTTATGTCATAAGTTATTGTGATTGATTAATTAAATGTGAAGTGATTTAAGGTCATCGTAGCCCTAGGAAATTAAGACCGTCAAGGGCGTCACCGTTGAGTTGCCGACCGAGAAGGAAGCGCAATCAGGTTCAACAACAACTGAGTTATCTAGTTTGGAAAATCTCACCTTCTGAATATGTACACAATTTCTACTCAGTGTCACCCGCATCTAGTACTTAAGGTCAATTGCAACCCCGTATGTTTCCAAATTCAGGTAACTTTGTTCTCTTTAGTCTGCACGACTTGACCGCCTGTTTTTGTGAGATTAAGCCTCTAAAGTTAATGGAGTTTTCTGTTTTAAAATCTGCTTAATTAATATTCTGTTTTTCACAAACATTGCACTGTTATTATCCTATAGTGCTTTATTGCTGATGGTAGTTTTGAATGGTTCGCTGACATCAGCATTATACCATCATTCGTCACTAGTAGTGAGTTGTAGAAGTATTTTGTTGATTAAGACACAATATATGTACGTAAGTACGTGCTGGTGTAGTTGTATAATATTGTGAAGAAATAGAGTGAGATGAATTTTATATATTATTTTATATAACATTCAAATCTCAATGTCAAAACTGCCGTGCATAAGTTTATTTACAGAATACCTTTGATTATAGAAAAAGAGTATCTTTTTCTACAATCAAATCAGAATACCTATATGATTAAATGGTTTGAATTTGACTTTTGAGTTAATTTCATCATAATTATTAATGCCGTTGTAATTATAATTAATCGAAATTTAATTAACTGTTGATATTATCCCTATGTACGCATATTAATATTAATGTTAGCATTTATAAATATGAAAGTAATGTATAATGAAGTTAGCTCGAAAACGTATACCAGTAACTACTTGTTGTTAATGTAAAATCGATTTATCTAAAAGGGGTAATAAATGTATGTTTAGAAAAAGGAAAAATAAAGAGTGTCATTAGATGTCATAAAGCAAGGAAATGAAAAATAATATGGTTTGAATCTAAAGTTATTATTCGCGCCAATAGTGGCATTACTTCATGAATGCATTTGCCCGTTCCCGCCAAAATTATTATAACTTGCAATCGCACCTCGCGATTTATTCTATATTTTCAATTAAAGCGCGGCAAATGATTCCTTCGCTTTTTAAACTTCTATCCTCCCTTTCTTTCTGGCAAGCGCACTTTTATATAGCGGATTCACTCACACACTGCCGAGTTTGAAATGAGAAAGAAATGAAAAAGGATTCTCTTCCCGCCGATCTCGAATGCAACACGCACTTATTGACAAATAATTATATATCTACGCAAATATATTAAAAACCGCACCGCACAAAGCATTCGAGTTAACACCGCATTACCGCTCCCGCTAACTATATAACTCTCGCAATTAAAAGTAAATATACCTACTGTGAAGTGAAATAGTGAATCTCAACGGCATACCATCCAAGGAGAAGTTAAGAAGAAAGCGAGTTTGGAGATAAGGAACAGCCACCTAACTGCGACGCAGTTAATACAAGAACCGCATCAACCCTGCAGACCAGGTTAGTGTGCTTGCCAAACCTCCGAACAACCCATTACTTCTTCTTCTTCTCTAATACGCAATCTACAGTCCACCAATCGATTTTTCCTAGAACCTGTTTACAACCCAATAAAAACGCCCGCTTGAACCGGCTACAGTCTTCAAAGACTGCTCCGCGTTATCACCAGGTATATTAAATATGCTAATTATTAAGAAAGTATTTCAGGGTGTAAAATTAAGCACTCAGAATTAAAAGAGTGATTCCAGGAGCAGACTTTTTTATTATAATATAATTTTTAACATTAATAACTAGACCGAATTTGTTCATTAAATATAGTATGTATTTTTTATTGGAATTAGGGATTTTATGAATATGAAATTTCGGATCTGGATATTGTCACGGATATATAAATACTCGTAATATATTGCTTGTTTCGGTTACGGTTACGAATATGAAATTATTTCAAATTAACCCATTGTTTCAGATAATTTCAGTTACGGATATCAGATGATTTTAAGCTTACAAAAAAAAATTACAAGGTAACACTGACTTTATTTCTAGGCAATTTTGGTATTATAATCACAGATAAAAACAATCGCCTTTAAATTAAATACTAAAAACTGTCTAAAAATGATAGCGACGCGGCCAGTGTATCGGCTCGGTCGGCGGAAATCTATCCGAAATTATTCCAAACGTTTCACATTCGGTAACGGTATCGGATATATTTTTAATCCGCTGTCCGATAGTTTCGGTTACAGTTATACAGGTCGATAACAACCTTGATATTAATGTAGGTAAACTTACCCACTTTAAAACTTTGTTATCGATATAGTGTGACATCACTGTATGACATGTCATGCACGATGTGATCGCGGATTTCCGCAAAGTAAACTTATACTAGAACATTGTTTTGATATGTCACTCTCTGTCTATTACGTCATCAAATAGACACAACTGAATGGGTTAATTTGATACTTGGTACTTTTGCAAGTTATACATTAACCTCTACGATCATTCTGTTCCGCGAAACGGAGATTCCCTCCTAAGATAGGATATAAAACGTATTGTGTAATTCCTGTTAAGGTTTCTTCTATTTTTTATTAGTAGTTTTGAGACCTTTTTTGAATTTATTGCAATAAAAAAGTATTTTTGAATCGATTTTCCTAAAAACTGACATTTATATGGGCTAACATGGAATTTATAAAATGTCTCTTAAAAGTGATTAAAGATCTGGATGTTTGAACTGATCACCATTAACGTAAATCTTATCTGATGGTAAGTGGTCACTGCTATACGTAGACATTCGAGTCACTAAAGACAAAATCTATGCTTTGACGTTCAAAATGGAAGCGGAGGTCCCACTTATTTTCAAATGTGGATACTATGCCAATGTAAGGATGTTCGCGCATTCGCTTCAGTGGAGATGGACCTTACTGATAAATATTGGTTGTGTTTGGTACTAAAATAATAGATTTTCTGAACTAGGTTTAATTAAAATATTCCCCAGTCGTAATGGGTAGATAATTTCTTTATACTCTGCTGCCAAAGGCGTGTTTCGTTTATTTTTTTGATTAATTAGGAAAATAAGCCCTCTGTCACATCAAAGAGCTTAAAAATATATCGAAAATAAACAGAACTGTGTTTGATTTATACTCTCCTGTCACTCGTTTAAAAATGTCCAAACATGTTTTATATTTAGTTCGAAACGGGGAATGGAATGCGCGGATACATTTGTCATAGCAACTTTTATGCAGACCGTACATTAATTAGCTTTGAGGGTCAGTACATGGATCACTTATGATCGACATAAGGAGCTAAGTAATGAGAGTTTCGCTATGGTCTATACTAGCATTGTGAGTGTGTGTGTGCTTGTATGGACTTGTATATATGTACATATGTGCTTGTATGGACTGCTTTCAACTATTATTGGCTCGTATGAAAGGTACGAAAAGGCTTTCTATCTAACTTGTGGCAGTCTTTACAGATATTCGTATATACGACTTCGTGTTTGCGTCAACGCTTACCTTGAACGCTCTATAACAACTTAATGATTACCTACCTGCCTTTTACAACCTCCCAGTACCTTAATGAAAGCCTTTTGAAATCACACGTACATAAATACACTTAAGGCCAAATTGGCGAAGTTATATAACTTTGACCGGTGTACAGAAACGAAGATGAATACAATTGTTCCTATAGCATTTGATGGCTGATAGATATGTACATCTTATTTAATGGGAGACAGGCAGTACACATTCTTATCCCCATACTCAGATTCAATGTGTTTTGTGTGCATGAATATGTAAATCTAAAATAGCACCAATAGAAGTTCAGGGGACGAAAAATATCCATAATTGTCTATTACGGCCGGAAAATCGGAATCCTTTGTTTGGCAGGTAATCTTAGAGTCACTACCAACTAGGCTTCACAGTAGAATAATGTGTGTTAACATGGGATTTTATATAATGTATTAATTAATTACCAATGGAATAGTTACAAAAAAGAAAAAACATTTTTATATATACAAACTAAAGTAGTAAAGTAATAATTTGATTTTTTTTAAATAACTGGAATATAATTCAAAGATAACATACATATAGACATAACTGTAACTACAGTTAAGCGTGTCAATATACGCCGTCATCAGACGTACGCCAGAAATATTGACTTGCAATAACTCGACATTATGCCCATGTCCGTATCTTGATCACTTTGACAGGTTGATCAGTATGGACAATAAATTAATCTTATCGCTGACCGCTGACCAGGCCCTTTGAAAAACGTGCTCAAAGGGAAAAATCCATTAAAAAGGAATCCGCTTACGGGCCCAGATCTTCGTACAATACCGTAATCAATTCTGGAGTACCCTTCAAATATTTGGGGTCGATTACGGCATCTGTTACTTCGCTTCCTGCCACGATACAGAGCGGAAGGCTACACAAAATACGACCTTATTGCATTGTAATAGAGTTGGTGATGCTGGCTAAAATAATATTTTATGAGTTTCTACTTACCACATGCTACAAGTCCGATGGTTATTAATATACAATCGGACCCTTTGGCGCACTTTTGAGGAGATTTTAATGCTTCTAACACTTCAGCGGAGTTATATCGCAACTACTGTGCAGGAATGTCCCTTCTAAATACAACTTTATTAGGTATTGGAGTATAAAAAGGGTGCGTGATTTAAAGAGGATTAAAATTTCTAATAATTTCATTCAATTGTTACAATAAAATTAATGTACTTACCTACTCTTTTATGGGCATATCTTAATTTACTCTTCTATAAGCATATTTTGGGTTCCTTACCAAATAAAAAAATTATCTGATTAAACTAGATGAAACAGTTCCATTTTAAAATGGAGAATACAAATAAAAAACTATTTCAACAACTTATATTGTGGTAGAGATTGAGTCTTATCACTCTAGAAGTATTCTTCTTTTCTCTTTCTTCTTATACAATTAACGTACTATTAGTGCTTAATAGAGCAGATCAACAAGGTAAATTCTTGCGCTGGGAATTGAGATCTAGTGGGCCTTAACTACTGATAAGGCACATACTGCTCTTCGAGTAAATGTAGCCGACGCGCGCGGCACTTAAGCTTGAACACAAATGTTTTATTCTTATATGCATTATTGTAGTGCATTATTTGCAGTATTATATGTCAATACTTTGGTTGTATTTAAGCGAAACATAATCTTTCGTATCCATGTAGACTACCACATACTATGGTAAACAACATAGCTTAAAATGCCTTTTGGCTTAAGCTACGTTCGTACAGTAAAAAAGATTTAACTCGTTCAAAATTCACAGATATTAATGATTGATTAATTGTTTATGATATAATAAAGATATTCGAAGTCAGGGAAACCTAGTACTATCGAATTCATTATTCTACAGAACCAGTTCTTACCGCCCCTACTATACAAACCTTTTTAATCGTATAAGGTTCTTAGTGTAATCTTTTTATATGATTACTGTTTTGGCAGCACAGTGGCACAGATAATACTAACGATAGATGCATGGGGGAGAATGCAATTACTAATATCACAAAAGCCTCTTTCGGGTCTTATTGGAAAGGGGACAGCATTACCGGGAAGGTGTTGTTTTTAGCATTTGACCAATCATGTACAGGGTAATTCAATTACTAGTAACGCATTCTCGCTTCATTTTAGAAATTCCGTTGGAACAGTCCATGTCTGGGAAATAAAGGTATCCTAGATTATAGGTCATTCATAATATTAATTTCAAGTATAAAGCCAAAATTCATCTAAATCTATTTAGGTTTCTTTATTTATTACAAAGTCTATCTACAAAAAAAAATCCAAAAAGATATTCGACGTATAAAATAGCCCTCATACTAATTTATAATTATAGATCAACGTAAATATGAGGTTTTGCCTTAACTAGTAAACTTACAGATATTAGAGACTCAACTCAACGTATTAAGCGGCTCAATGCAGGTCTCTTCGCGTAATTGAGGAGACTTGGAATGTATACCATCGTGTTGTTCCATCGGAGTTTGGGTCAGGAGTTTTTGCCTAATCCATGTTGGAAGACACGACATTTATTTTAGCTGACATGGCTAGCTAGCAATCATAACGGCGACCGACGGCTAGAAGTTTTCTAAAAATCAAAGAAGCCCTTAAGAAATTTTGCTACGTACCGTCACCCATCCAACTACCGACCACACCCGATGTTCGATCGGTCGATCGCATATCACTGAAACAAACCGCTGTAATTCGTCTCAAATCCCACTTTTAAGAAGACATTATCTCAGTTATAATGTTCTTAATTAAACAAAACATAGTGAAAACTTCTGGAGTTCTATTCAAACGGTCTTAGGTTGGCAATCGAAGTTACAATTACGAAGTATGATTACATCTGCACCGGGCGCAATGAGTCTTTTATAGCGAAAACCGAAACATAGAAGTTATCATTAAAGGCAGCTGCCCGCACATTTCCTACAGAACGTTCAATATACATTGATATCTCGTCTCTGTAACGTAAAAAAAATGGCCCTTTTCTCGCTAAACCTCGTCTCGAGGCCCGAACCTTTCAGAGTTGAAATGGGTCATTAACGGCTTTCGCTAATCTAGCACGTGAAGAGACCTTACCCTTGCCTTTAAAATTAAATAATAAAATCTCCTCTCGCATGAAATTCAGTCGTAAATTTGTTCAAAATTCCTGCTAGTAGGTACGTGAAATTTATTTATTTATTATTATAAAAGTAGTCAATATTTTATTTTAGTATCTGGATAATTAGAAACATTTTACTTTTATGGCTTTAAATCGGAACACAAAAGGTTCTACATTAATTTTCAAAAGAGACTCATTAGAAATTTACAAAAATTTCCCTGAAAGATCAGTTCATGAATTGCTTTTTAGTTGACTACTAGCAAACCGCACTCACTTCGCTTGAGCAAAACTACGCCTTACACTTAGAAATAGCACCTGCATTGTTTTGGAAGTGGTTTTTCGTGTTCTATGAATTACAAATTACAATATCAATTTATAACTTTTTTATTTGTGGACGGATTGCAACCAAACGAACTTTAAAGTATTAAATGACGCTTACTGCAATATATTCGTAAAAACCATAACGAAATCGGTTAAGCCGTTTCTGAGATTAGCGCCCACAAACACGCAGACAAACAGACAAATATTCTAAACACTGTTGTTATGGGTTCTATTCAGTTAATAAGGGCCCCAAATAATAGTTTTTCTCATATATCTTTTATGTACAGAAAGCGATCAGTTAACATTTTATTTACATGAATAGATTAAAGCAAACTAACTTTTTCTTTATTGACAACAACCATTACACAGAGTAATTCCAAATACGCAAAGACTTTTTATAATTCTGTCTGCGTGATTTAAAAATAGACCCCCCGAGGTATATATGCCTTTGGTTAGACCACAGGTGGTTCAGTAATACATTCATAACAGATCCTGGGGAAGCTAAGTAGCAATCCCACTAATTCCATCTTTCCTAAACAGTTCAGGTATATTTAGAGAAATTCACCTCTTGATATGAAAAATGCTTTGACTATTTATTGCCTTTTTAATCACTTGACTGAATTTAGAAAGTATGTAAGTAGAAAGTTCCAATTCAAAATGTACATCTCAATCAAGGACCCCACGTATTTCCTACACTTTAACATGAAGCCTAGTCGCCCGGAGCGATAAATCGGTGTACCCTATAATTATTTGTCGGCATTCATTAATAATGCATAACTCGATCAAATGTGGCCTGCGATTCAAAAGGACCTTGTATACACAGCGTTCAAGTACACAGCGGAGTCGTTTGTGTGATGTTAGTTGGGATTTTTCAATTACCGGTAGATGATTTCTCGAAGACGATATCAAATTTCTACAAATTACAGATTGTATGGATTTAAAGACGTAAAAGATACATAAAAAAATCTTCATAAGAGAATCGAAGGAAAGCTTTTAACAAATTGCGAAAAACTAGGATTTTAGATGGGTAACTTTAAAAAATCAATTAATAATACTCTGTTAGTATAATTCACGTCGACTAGTGTAAACGTTCCCTAATTTAATCGAATATGACCCGTGTTATTGTGTAAATTAAAATCCACCTTCGCACGCATAATCGTCTGAATAAATATGGTACGAGTTGTTCCCAACTGCATGTTCTCGAAAGCGGTCTTAAAATCCCGTGCGAGTACATAGTGATTACAGAAAAATACACGTATTAATTTTTGAAATCGATCCTCGGTATAAGTGAGTTTTTACGGTAAGAGCAGAGTCTCGGGTGGATATTAAGTACGTAAAAATTTCATTATCTGTACTCTATAAATTAAATTGAAGCGTACGCTTATAGGGACTCATAACGCCTCGACGGAGGCGGCGCGCAAAAGTGCGTTTCCCAGCAGTATATAACTAAAAAAACATTCGAATTCTAACCGGACTTGCGTGAGATGGAGTTCTGAATTGTAATTACATCCAATAATATTTATACGGACCTCGAATTCAGTTGTTAGTTTTCGTAAAATATATGGGTAAGGGCGAATACACTTTAGTGCTATCCAAATTTTGGGGTCAATGGATTTTGAGGTAAAACCAAGATTTTATGTAACTTTCTTTAATATCCTTGTACCTAGAGGGTGTAAATTGGTTGCATTCCTCATTGAGTCCTAGCAACTCAGACCTCCTCCTATTCGAGATGGCTAGGCGCTCTACATTTACAATAAACAAGTTAATGCTTGACAACAATCCCTGGTGGTAGGTGGTGATGAAGTGTAGGATGTTGAACGCATTAACTTATAAAAAGTCTATTCACTCTCCTTTTGAAGACTTCCACATTGTAAGCAGGCGGGAACATTTGTAATTTTTTTAACAATATTTCTTTATTGAAAATAAATAAGAGACAAAAGAGGCGACGTATAACGAGCGTAAATAAAATTCGCGTTGTTGATGTCGAAGGCACGACTATGGTAACACTTGGGAATTGATTCGCTTTCAAAATGTTAATTAGATTTTCAACTCACAGACGTGTGCGTGAGTTCCTTTCGTTTCTTGAGACAATGGACCTGTCGTCATGATTCTGGCATTAACTAAATACTAAGGTCTTTTGAACAGATTTCACGTTCTAATTTGAGTTCTGTATAAAAATTATATGGTTCACAGTGTTTGTGTTTTCATTCTTCGAATTGAAAAAATTAGCGCCGAGTGAGTGAAAACAGGTCAAGAAATGTCTTAAACTTGTTAGTCTAGAAACATGAAATACTGTATTGTTACATGTCAGGATCCGTAGGCTCGAAAAAATGCCACAATAGTTCCGCAGAGATTTTATTTTACTTCACACACACTTCACAATCACAGTTACACTCGTAGATCGCAGGTATTCACTTCGTAGGGAGAGAACTCTTCACTTCGTATTCGGAGACCGAATGCCCTGTGGGCGACCCTGCCCGCTATTTATACCGATTTCCGGGCTTCCAGATTTTTCCACGCCCTTCGTTGAAATAAAAAACAACAACAATAATTCCTGGAAATCGACAAAACAATAGCCGGTCAGGTAAACACCCTCATTTCGGCCTTCATGTACGCCAATCTCGTCCCTTTTGCCTAAGGCATTCGGGACAGATTGGCCTGAAGTGACACAGGTAGTTTTTATTACTACCTGGGTTTCTCTTTTATTGCCTTCATTGTTTTTCACCCCAACGGGGTGAAATAGGTTGTTAAAGTCTGCGAGAAAATCTTAACAATAAAATGGATTTAATACAACTGAAAATATCCTTCCATACAAATAACATTCGCTATTTCTGAGTGAAGAAGTGAATGTTCATAATGGCTACCTCAACATGATGGGTGCCGATAAGTTGATACAACGCTATGATGCTCGGATAAACGGTAACATTTAGTTTAAGCAACTAATTACTTCTATAGTATAGTGCATAATGTTACGCACTACAAGTTTGCTTAAAAGATTTACACAATTTTGATAAATTAATGGAGAATTCTCAAGTATTTGAGTTTTCACGCGATCTTTTTGTTCACCAAACTAAGTGATCTTTTATCGCAGGAAATTTAAAAATAAACAGCGTAGGACTCGAATTCGGCCTTCCGTGATGACATTTCAAAGCTTGGATGAAGTGGAGCTCTTTATTTTTTAATAAAAGGCTTCCTTGTGTCACAGAAGAAATACATATATCAATTTGTCCCTTATATTAATGTGTGCCCAGTTGAAAATATAACCCGGGACTTTAGTTTTACATGCCTAGTTGCGCGGCTACGGGTTCTCGAGTCATATTTATAGGAATCCTCTAAGATCCTTGCAATATAAAATGTATCGTCCAGGTACATAAAACCTCACATCGATTAGAGTTGGGGCACAGAAATAAAATCTTTCCACAATATTTTAATGAACTGAAACATTCATGAGAAACAATAAAAATACGTATTATCATTATGGAATTCTATAAAATATGGTTTATGGGCGTTCGAACATCTGATCGGATTCGATACGTCTCAATTACGAGCGGAGTTTAAAACAATAAAATTTAATACATTGCCAGTTGTCACATTGAGAGCGAGGGGCGGTGAAGCAAATAATACTTTAGCAAATAATTATGTTCGTCAAGGCTAAGGATCATATAAGAATAGTAGCTTGAGAACGGACGTACTCCGATTGCTCTATGCAAGCAGTGTAGACAACTTCGATAGTGGAATTCATGAATATGGTGGCGCCATCTTGAAAGGTGATTCTATACCAAGGATATATCTTATAATGGAAAATCACTAGAATATATTGCGTTATTAATTCTTTGCTTTATTGTATTTCATTTCATACCTTGAAGGATATTGAACTGTCGTTAATAGCCGGACTGCTGAATAGTAAGTGATCGCAAAGAATAAGATATGTCGACATCCATAAATATCTTTGCTAGCAAAGATAAAACAATTGTTTGACAAACATTCTTTAGATTATGTAGAGCACTGAGTATTGATACAATAGGATTTTTTAAAATTATGAGTATTCTACTTTTGAATAGAAGCATAAAAATATACGGACATAAGTTTATAATTTATTTAGTATTTACCTATGGTAATTTACCATTAAATTTTGAGGCAGCCTATGGATTTGCGACAATAAATTCATTTATCTTGTTCGTATTTGGCTTACTAATAATAGGCCAACTTAACATATTCAAGTAGGTAAAATAGTTTCTCGCCTCATTCGTCTGTGCTTCATCGCCGGCTATCAGGAAGAACATTTAAAATCGATAAAACTCAATATTTATCGATAAGTTTCTTTATTTCCAACGTTATAATTTCAGCTGGTTTATTTATAGAGGTAATAATGTCTTCGATTTACATAAATCGCTTTTTAATTACACGTTAGAAATAATTATACAGTTGTTTTATGAACATATCGTTAAAAGGGACCCGAAAGTACTCGACCTTTAATATGTGAGATTCAATAAATTTGTTATTATGCTTTCATTGGTAAAAATATTCACATAAATATATAGGTTTAGATTTCTATCATAAAAAAGATTGCCGGACTTTTTAGCCTTTTTTTTTTTTTT
>PDGT01000015.1:578875-618630 GCA_003671415.1 Megathymus violae | reverse complement strand
AATTGCGCTGCCCATTTTTTCATAGTCTCTCCTCTCCGATTGTCTTGGGTGTCACCCCATGTTCTTGAACGAGCGTTAAAGTCTCCAAGAACAATCGTTGGACGAGGTAAGCATCTACGGATGCAAGCAGACAAGCCGTCCAAGTAGGCCTCGTAAGCGGCAATGCCGCAGTTAGGAGAGACGTAGCAGCCCACTAACGCTACAGGTCCCCACTCTACAGCAAGGTAGCCCTTTCCTTTTTCCAGAAGGGAACAGGAGGGGTATTCTCTCCCACTTTTCCAGTAGACGGCGACCAGGCTTCCGTCGTCACCGAACCAGCAAGGGTGATCCGGGATGTTATATGGCTCTGACATCACCGCCAGGGCAACTGACCACTCAGCGAGAGACTGCAGCAGCAGGGCTTGCGCCCCACGGCAGTGGTTCAAGTTGCCCTGGAGAACCCAAAATTTTGAGTACTTTGGGTTTCCATAGCCTCCTGGGTCGACTGATTTGTCGAGGGCTGTGTTGGTAGCTCCCTTCCATTATTTGTGGGAACCTGCAGTCCACCCGGAGTCTTCTTCTTTTTAGGAGGAGTACATTTTTCACCTCCAAGCCTATGGTTTGCTGGAAGACCCAAATCAGAGCATACTGAACATTTGGGAGTCGGTGAGGTGCATTCACGAGCCTTGTGGCCAGGCTCGCCGCAGCAGTAGCAACGTGAGCTTCTGTCAACAGAACTCGTGCACTGCTGGCGAACGTGTCCCATTTCCAGGCATCGATAGCACTGGAGCTTCCGCCTTTCCAGAATTTGAAACCTTGCGCTGACCCAGCCTACCCGTACATATTTTTCACCGGCGAGTTTTTGGATTGCAGCAACTGGGCATCTGACCCAAACGGTGCCTAGTCTCGACGAATTTATGCGGATTTCTCCGACTTTTATTTCATCTTGAGAGCACCCACCGGCCTCAGCCACAGCTGCTGCTACCTCCTGCTGGGTGATGGATTCGTCTAGGTCCATTATTCTTATTTCTCCCGTTTTAACAGGGCGAGAGATTTTCACGCTTATGTCTTTAAGCACCTCTCGAAGACGATTCGCAAGGCAATCTGCTTGACCCGTGCTATCTGGACCTGAGATTTCCAGTAAGAGCCCTCCAGTAACTGCTCTTTTTTGACGCAGAGCGTTTATACCTATTTCACTCAAGTTGAGTTTCTGCCTCGCCGTAGCCATTAACTCACCGTAACCAACCGGAGAGTTTTCATCCAGAGTTATTGTGACTGCAGCAGTCTTTGGAACTCGCGGTAGCTTTTTCCTCGCTTTATTCTGGCCCTGAGAAGCTGAAGACACACTAACTGTTGTACCCACTGTCAGTTTCTTGGCATTACAAGAAACCCCCGACCCCATGGGTTTTTTCTTTGCCTTTGCATTGTGGCTCACGACAGTAGTCCAGGGCGTTGGTTCCGGCCACTCTGAGTTGGTAGTCCTCGTAATCACCGGAAGAACATTTGACTGTGGTGGTTGAACCACAGCGATCATTTTCTTAGAGGATTTCTTCACGGCTTTTTGTTGCTGTATTGGAACCTGCTGTGTCTGGACGTCCGCCTTTATTCCAAGAGGTGGCCTGATAGCTCTATCCGGGAAAATCTCAGCTCGGAATTGTTCTAGTTTGTGATCCATCATTGCTGCAATTTGCTGTAAAAATAGATCACCCTCTGGTCGGCTTTTATTGGCCAGTCGCGTTTCTTTTGGCGTCATAGGTTTCCGTAGGTTAACTACTTCCTCTGTCAGCGATGATATTTTAGACTCCAAAACAGAAAGCTGAGCACGCAGCTCGCTATTTTCCTCCTGTAGTCTAGCTACTTTAGGAGCCGAGGGCCGTTGCGCAAGTTCTGAAGCCGCTGCTTGCACAGTACGGGCCATAAGGCGGAGATTACGGGAACTATCTACTACTTTCTCAACCGTCGACATGCACTCCCAGATCCGAGCACTAATGTCAACAGTCATCTGTCCCCGTAAGTCCTCTTTGAGATCCTCTATGCTTGGCAGATTTATTTTAGCCCGGGTAGCTGGTGAAACCCCAGCTAATTGTAGAGGATTTGTTCCAACCATTGCCACCTTTTTTTTGCATGATCTACCTCCAAATGTGGCGCTCGTCTCTTTCGCGATCGTTGTGCCTCCGAAACCGTTGAGGCAGTTGAGAGAAATGAGCAGTCTGACAGATCTGCGTCACTTCCCATTCGTCTGCTAAGAGGCCGCAAAAATGTTTGCGCTTCTTCTCCACTCATCTGATCGTTATTATTATTATTATTTATAATTTGGTTTTCTTCAGTCATATTGAATCCCACGAGACTGGGGGAAATAAAAGGTCGAACACGAGCGGTGCCCCCTGCGCCCGGAAAAGCCTAGGAGTAACCCGTCAAGAGAGTCGGCTGGACTCCGACGGGGGTCACACTAGAGACTGAACCACCCATCAGCCACGCATCCCCTCGCGGTGTGCCGCCGCTTGGGATTTGGGGTAATTTTTTATAGAGGTTTTCTTCCTCGCAGTCCGGCCAATCAAGGCAAGACCCTCGGCCCCATTCGAAGCCGCGAGACATGACCACGACACTCCGACTCAATTGAACCATTCATTCAATCGCTCATTCAATCTAGCATTCATACTATCTTATCACACTTAAAGCCTTTCATTCAATCGAGTGAGGTTACGAGATGGACGGTGGCTAGATAAAAACATCTTGTTTTTATCTGAGCTTACCCAGTGGCAGAATTAGTGCACGCTGAGTCCGTCCTTATTCTTTCACCGCAACTTCCGAAAATCGACGAAGCACGACGAAAGTATAGCCCACTTGCTCGTCCCCGATGCCCTCTGATGAGCAGAGTGACACGCGGAGAGCTGTCCTCTGTGGAGCTAACCTAATTTAACCTAAACTTAACCTAACGTTAACCTAACCTAAATTTACCTTAACCTAATCGCAGTGGATGGTATACTACTCAGGAAGATGCTGCTGCCCATCTCCTGGATTTGTCCTATTAGTCGGCTTTTACGACATCCCAGGAAGAGCGGGAGTGGTGCTATTCTACAAGGAGTACCCGGACACCACACCACCACACGGGGGGACACTAGGCCAAACAGTTCACGATCTTTTCTGTGCCTCTAGAGATTGAAACAACAAAGAAAACTTAACAACTCCGTATATTGAATAGCTCATGAATATTATACCAAAGAATATTTACTAATACAAAGCACTGGCGAATCTGTCTTTGATAACAATTCGACAACGCATCGTAAGCGTTCGGAAGTGTTGATTGACTACCAATTTTTTCCTCTTCTACAAATGTCACTACAAATTCTTACAGTGTTTTTTTTCCACCATCTTAATAAGTAACACACACAAACCGTTTATTCATGTTGGAAGTGGGCCAATAGGGGAACGCGGAAGTCGGAACTCGCAGCACAATTGATGACATTTTGTTTGAAAAACGTACCTACTCTTGTTTGATCGCCTACTTTTATAAACCGTTTAAAGTTCGTGTTTAATGCGTCACAGATTTCATTTATTTCGTGTGAAATACGTAAAATATTTGCAGTTTTACATCTATTTGTATATATGTGTATATAACAATGGCTCTATCTTATTAATATCTCTCGGTGTTTTATTGGTCATTGAAAGACATTGAACTAAATTATGATGACTTTCTAATACGCACATAATTTGACTGGGGTGTGCAAGATTCCAACCCGAGTATTCCGGCGCAAAAGAGTAGCAGCAACCCACCAGGCTATCGCAAATAAAATTTCTAAACACACACAATTTGCAAAAATAGAAGTGTGCAAAATTAAAATCCAGCTCCCATGGAGCAGAGTCTACACAAACAAGACTGAAAATAGTAAAATTAAATTACATTAAGTCTAATTAGTCTATGCACGAATTAATATATGCGGTATTGTGTTCATTATTGCTTGATAATAGAGCATTAATTTAATTTAACTTAAATCAACAGACAGCCCGAGCACGATCCGAACCTTTCACGTTCAGTAGTCACCGTCAAATATTACAATCAATCAACTCTGAATGAAATGACCCCGCTCAAACTGTGATGTTATTCAAAGCGGCTCGCTAAGCTACTTAGCTATGCAACAGATAATTACAAATTTTGATCCCATATCAAGTAGAATGACATGACATAAGTGACTGTAGGACTCGTGTAGGAAGTAATGCCCTTGTAAAGGAAAGTTTGTTATGTTAATATATGGAGACGTTTACTTGTGTTGTAGCAATTTTGTCATGTGACATTAACATTGCAGACACTTTATAATTATATATAATATTTTAATTATGTTAAAATTTTAATTTTAATTTAATTTTTACAAGAATTATATATGGAGCTTTATTGGCGGCGTAACAGTATACAATGAGGCGGTCTGCCTGTTCATTTGTCGGCTACTAATAATAATAATATATATACATATACGTAGGGAAAAAATATTTTACTAAGTGTTAACAAACTACTGCAGTCCGCCTCAGCGAAATAAATTCCAGATTAGTGTGTATCAAATGACAATGAGTAATTACCACTTCGGGGTTTATATGAAATGAATTTGGAAAATTCACCTTAAAAGTCGAAAGTTTCTATGGTATATTACTACTCACTGGCTGGCAGACAATGCACAGCCTAAGCCACCGGAGATAGAGACATGTCAAAAATATAAATATACTTAATATATTTTTTTAAGTCCATTTTTTTTTCCATTAGTAAATTGCACCGGTGGGAAGCTGGGCGAATCGCAAGGTATGCCTTAGATCTGTAATTCGTTTATTCAAGGAAAACATCAGTTAAAACAGTCAAAATAAACATAAAAAATATATAATAAACATAAAAAAGTCGTAATGTTCGATTAGCCTTATGACACTGGCGACCACAGACAGATAGAAACAGAAGTTAATCTATAAGGATATTATTTTTTTCATCAGACACAGTAAAATTTAAAAATATCCGTAGAAACACTTATAAAAGTTGAATAAATTTAGAACATTATTTATAACATGTACTGTTATTCACCTTTCCATTTTGGTAAAACTTGGTGAAGCATGCTTCCGGGTTTAACAACGTTGGAATTAAATCTGTATCCTACAATGGGTCATAATAAAGCGATTATTATGATAATTGCATTATCATCAAACTTTTTAATGCATTATAGCCGTTATTAATATATAAAGTTGTTCGTGTTTGAATGAAATGTTGTGTATGTTTGAATAAAATCGAACCATACTCGGATGAATAAAAAGTGTTACATGTAAATTTACCATTCATATCTATAATTTTCACCGCTTCTTGGCACTTATTAAATTCACATTACTAAGCTCTAAAGTTCTTGTAACGAAGACAATCAATGGGAATCCTATTTATAATCACTTATTTTTAAAGTGCACATTATAAATGCTAACGTAATTATAATTATGTAGGTAAATTATTTCTTTTCCATATAAAACTAAAAAATTAACTTCTATGGTGCCAAATGTATCGTGTAACAAAGAATATTTTAGGTAGTTAAATATTTCGAGGATTCTATCGATGAGTTTTTTATGTCTTTTGGGTTCAATAATATTTTATCTGAGTTGTAAAGCAGTATACGTTATCTCTAATCCAGCCGTTAAAAGATCCTGTCCAATATTGGACACCTGTCGATAGCAGAGTGCCGATTCGTTCATTTCACTGATGGTATGATTAAGAACCTTTACAGCTCTGTTGTATTAATAATGTACTTCCGTTTGCGCTGCCTTATTATTTCTAGTAAGTTTTATGTGGATATTGTTTAACAAATTCTTTGTATTTTTAATTGCTCATAAAGAGGGTCGTAGCTCATTTTTAGCTACACAATAGAAAATTCAATGAAATTTACCAGACAACCTGCAGAATTATCCAAGAAATTCTATATGAATGAACGGTAATTTTTTTTAAATAATTTGAATGGATCGAAGTGACTCAAATTTAAGTTCAAATATTCCAGTCATTTATGCACAAAATATATGCAGGAGAAACGGAAATAAAGAAGGTTAATGTAAAGTTATTCAATTTCTGCAAGAAATAAGTCGAGTGTGTACACCATTGCAGCGTATATATGAGAAGAACTGAATTGGAGCAATCTTAACATGAACGCTCACGCCCATCTAGCCTGGTTCCTGCCAGACTCCTCAAACTGTTTCCCTTGGTTGGTCCAGTGACTATATCAGACTACATACCAACTTTTCAATAGTATTCTTATACAAGTTAATTATGATTTTAATAATGGACATTATTCCATATTGTCTTTACAACAACAAATATAAAAATATTATTTTATCTTTCACTTTATATTGAACGAATTCACATAATATTTAAAACTCCACTTTAGCTCCCCTCAAAAAAGCCGTCTGTAGTTCGTCATCGCTTGAACTAATTTAGATTGCGACTCATCAAGCCCTGTCAGCGCCAATATTCCGCCCTTGTTTAATCGATGTAATTGGACCCCGGACATTGAATATTGGTATCAAATGACGATGACCAAAATATCCTGTGACTAAGGGACCTTAGACCTAATTAAAGCTACGTTCTTAATCATTGCTTCCTTATATAAGTAATTTAATATTCGTGTCAGATGGATAGCATTGCACGGCATAGACATCTTTAGGAGCGATTACACATATTTAACAATCACAGTTTTAACAATAAATACAAACAAAACATATTATAGTTTCTGGCAGAGTGGCCCTAGACTTCAGCATGTTGAAACACGAGTGAGACCTGCCATAGCCGTAGCAAAGAAATAGTAAAACTCCACTTGAGACAGTGGTTTGTGTCCTAACACGCATTCGTACAAATGCGTGTCAATCCTATGGCACCGGCTCTTCCCACAGCGTCAAGTTGCAATTAGGTGGAAATGTCAGGTGCACGCTCCACTAGCTTGTAACATCACTGCCTCTTTCTTTCATTGATCGTCTACTAAGCCCTCCGTTCAAGTCACTTACTCATAAAGACGTTCTGCCCACAACAGGCGAACCGCATAACGTTCGTCCCGCTAAATGCGAACATCAATCTCATTACTTTTTATAAATTAATTTCGTTAATAACGTTAATTAAATAAGTTTTATTCATTACATTATTCTTAATAATTTTCCTTACGATATCAACTTTAACAGCGGGCTGAATAATCATCATGGCGACATACATACAATTTTTGTGTCAATTGATTATAAAATATTATGGTCGATTTCCGGTTTAAACTCCGATAATGGAATCTTAGATTTTTACGACGTTGTGTGTTCAATTTCTATGTATGTATATTTTGGGATATCTAGGGTTCTACCCATATTTGAGTCCGAGCCAATCTCCCTTGCTCGTGGGGCATCCTGGTGATCAATGGTTGTCCCTATTGCCGAACTTTTCCTTCTGTTGAATGTTGCTGCGTTTTGTACTAACCATTTATCCCAGTTGGTGGATCTTTTATTCGTTTGTCGGCTTCATATAATAATATTAGATTTTTTATTTGGTAGTTACGGTATAGTTATTATATATTTTAATTAAAACAGCCACTACATGTCTTCATGACGAAACTATTTTTTTAAATTTTGTTTTCAAAATATGCTATGCGCTTATTCTCTCGCTCATTAGTAACTGTGTGAATAAATTTTGTTACTAATACCAAAGTAACAGCATTGTATTTAACAGTCGATACGATCTATTCATCCTGATAATTAACATATTCTTTCATGCTATTAATAACTCGTGTGTAATCTTGGTTTTTACCTCAAATATTGGTCCAATAATGCACGCCGTTGGTGGGCTTTATCACGCCATCGTTGTTCTTGATTCATTAAACCATGTTCGACTCGTGCTCGTATCTCCAACATCGAATAGACGAAAGCGATTGGGATCTGATCTTAAACATGCGTTGTTTTGATTCGGATTCGAGAGAAATGACCACACAGACTCTCATGCAGATAATTACAAAAGATGCGCTTAGATAACTGATCTGGCAATCGCTGCGTGTTGACCTCCCACGTCGTACGACCGGATTCGAAAACACGAAAATCACATCGATTCCTTCGTAGATATGTTACAACTCGGTTAAATCACTTGGTTTCATGACGATAAAAATCTCTTTATGGAAACCGTGTAACGTTGTGCGTTTTATAATAACGCTTTCAGTAGCTGGTTCCCAGAACAGAGTTAGTTATTTTTAGTATTATGTATTTGGCTGCAAATAAGAATTGAAACTGAGAGTTTGGAATTTGGTGACAAAATTAATTCGGTCACTCTTAACTTTATAAATCACTAGCGGCCCGCACCGGCTTCGTTCGGATTAAACAAATAATATATAGCCTATGTTCATCGGGAATAAAGTAGCTTTAAAATGGTAAAATAATTTTTCAGTTAGGTGCCGTGCTTCCGAAATTTATTTTCCGCAAAAATATACACAAACTTATAATATTCACACAGTGTTAGTATATACTTTAATAGTACATAACGTTTAGTTAAATAAACAAACCAACAATATTTATTTCATCTCAGTAAGATATATAATATTTTTTATTTCATAGAGGTATTTTTAAAGACTAAAATGATCTTTAAACTTTAGAAAAAATGCACCCGTCAGCCAGGATATTGAGTAAGATATTCTGCTGGTTTCAATTTACATATCAGCGGTCAATTTTCGAAGAGAAAATTAACTAGTAGATTCAAATTCAACTAAAGTCGATCTATTCTGTAATACAAAAATCGATTTAATATCAGCGGCTGAGCCCCATAATAACAGACCATAAGGCATCAAAGTGTGAAAGTAGCTAAAATAAACTAATTTTGCAATTTATACATCAGCAAGAGTTCGACCAGCGCAAGCAGCGTAGTTAAGTTTCCCTGACAAGGTTTCAATATGAGACTCCAATGTAATCGTGAGTCTATAGTAATGCCAAGAAATGTGGTTGAATTTACTAGTTCAAACACTTCCATAATTATAACAATATGAGCTGGCACTTTGGTAACGTAAAAACATTTTCCTTTTTTAGCGATTTAAATATACATTCCCAAAACATTGTTATCTTCTAAATCAGGTAGCATCCATTAGTCCTTTATCCTCTATTAAATGTTAAACTACTGAATTTTCAATGAAGATCCATATCACTGCTCTCATTAAACCCCGAAACAAACACTATTTAAATTAACAATTGTAAACCCATTCGCATCATTCTTGCTTCGCCCACTCCTTTGTCCAAGCTATTTTGGGTTTTGGAACAAGTTGTGAGAACAAGCAGATAACAATTTATATTAATATATTAATTTTAGACATATTAAATTTTTAGCATAATTTAGTATTTTTATTAAAAGGACTGTTTTGACTAAGGCCATTTTTCCAGCTTATTTGTTCCACGGCAATTTTCGATTCGCAATTTTTTTTAATAGCCAAATTAGCTTAGACATTTTTAATTGTTTTCCTATTTAATTTTTTACTTTTCAGGATCAACTTTGGTTCCGCTTAGTTAAACAAATTTCTTATATGCTTTTATAACTTTAATACAAATACTTACTTTTATTTTACTCTTTTGGGTCCGGCTTCTATCACCTGGATACATAATAGTTTAGAAACAGATTTTCTTCAGCTTTCCTATGTTTCCTGCAACTTGGACCTCCCATTTGACATGTAAGGTAAGTCACGACTGGCCACCGAGCCAAAAGCTACATTTGATAATATCGTTCCCCTTCCCATTTGACCTGAGTGGACCTTTGAACGCTATTGGACCGAGTTTGTCTTTTGCATCGACTTGTTGAATTTACCCAGACTGAATTAATTTTGAGGAGTTTCCGCTGCCCTTACTTGGCATTGTGCGCCTGACATTTCTTGAATATCACGTCCCTTTGTTATTTATCAAGGAGTTACTTACATGGAGTTGTAATACCTGTTTAAAATTAAACATTCATGTTGCTGGTAAATTTATTAGGGCAAAGAGTAAAAGGAAAATATAAAGAATTAAAATTCTTATATTTACCATAATTTAGTTTTCTAATGTATGTATAAAAAACATGTAAATTGTAATACTACATTTTTTTGTGCACCCCTGCACGTGGATTCCCTGAATCATGTGATCTTTTAAAATGCTTAATGTAGCGAAATAAATAAATACGAATTAAAAAATCACATTATTGCTTTGCAAATTGCTCGATGTTTGAATGAAATATCCTATAAAGATTCAGGCTTATAAAAGGTTTTCAACTTATTTTAGATTAAATAAAAATATATCTACACAATGTTCTTTATATTTGATTTTAATAATCTAGCATTCCCCTCTTATTAATTTAAATAATAATGTTTATAGATATATCTGCATCAATCAGATATTTTTAATCAAACTGTACTCCCATGAAATACTAGACACACTGTAATTCGCTTTCGGAATCCAGGGTTCAGGTCGAAACCATTATTTATTTATTCGTTTCACTTTACCGTTGAAACAAGTTCCTTAAAATGAAGTCCTGTAAAGCCATCGAATCAATCAGGACCCCTTATCGACAAAGGGCTGTGAGGAAGGCAATTCATCAACTGAAGGTCAGGAGGGCTTAAGACTCTTGGCTTTTTGCGGTATGCCAAATTAATTCGACAGTTCGTGTATTGTAACATTTTATGGAGTGTTTATATTCTGTTCAATCAGGGTTAAAAATCGTTATTGAGAAATATAGAGTAGGTGACTAGATTTTTTATATTTTTTATGTGAAATATTATTTAGGCAATCTCATAATGGCTGGTGCCGGGGGAAACACATTTCTGAGTGAGATCAGGCGAATATCAGATATAGCTTCTTATAAAGGTGGTTGTGAATTGACGGACAGCGAACGGACAAATTAAATCAGCTTACCGCTGAATTCGTCAAAGTGGACCAATGAACAAAATTTTCGGCGGCCATAAAACTTCTCCGTACATTAATATTGCCTCTTTTCATTTTAAATGTGCATCATAGGTTCACTTGATAATTATGTTTTATTCACTACTAGTAATCAATAAAACCCTATATCGATGTGAAGGGCTGAAAGCAATTCATCAAGCGAAGGTCAAAAGGGTCTTAAGGTTTCTGGCTTTTTGCGCTTCGTCAAATTAATTTTGGGCCGCCATAGGGTAATGCTAATGACACTTCGACATTTAGGAAGCACTATTACGATATTCGGAGCAATTCCTTAGTGGCTTCTTTTGTAACGTTAAGGCCACGATGTGTTACAGAGATTTTGTTTAAACTTAAGATCGCCTAGGAGTCAAAAGGATGAGGGGGCACCGCTGTTTGCAAAATTTCATCATTGTTTTCGTTTTTTAAAATCTTCAGATAGAAAGACCGTATGCTCAGTCATATTATTTTAAAGTTATATTACTGCTTGCATTATACATTACCTTACTGCGAGTAGGTATAACGGAAAGGCGAACTTTTTAATTTTACTTTATGCTTTTTATTTTTGTACCTTCGAGTAAGACGCCCTGACGATGTTTTAGAAAACCTACGCCTGACTTTAAAAAATCACAACCGCCTCCGAAACATTGTTGATAATTTTTATCAGGCATTTAATAAATTTGTTTTTTGCCCCATTGTGTCAGGGATCGGTTTTCCTAGTTTATACTATATCTGATTCATAATCAGAAACGTTAATTTATTACAATAGCTTCAGAAATGTTGTCAGTAAACAATACCTAACCCTCGTAACAGAGTTTTATAAAAAAAGGTGTAGGTCCCTTTTTTCGGGATGAAAATGACCCAACATAAGAGTTATAAGCAAGTCAATTATCATATAAATATGTTCAGTGGTTTATATCTTTCTTGATATTATATAATGAGGCTTAACTTAACGGCTTGCCTATTATTTCGGCCCCGTTACAGTTTTAATAATGGCATAAATGTCGCTGTCACTTTGAGTAATGTATTCGTTGAAACATCGGTTAGAAATAGTTATAAAAGTCTCAAATACATTTTATAGCTGAAATACTTCGCGGCAGATATTGCGTAGTAGTGAATAATTCTCGGTGAATATATTCCGGCCGTTCTTGTTAGATACTACACAGCGACGCACTGCGACAGCATGCGATAAAGAGTTCCAATTCACGCAGTGTGTCAGTCTATAACTAAAATCTAATGAAATACGATCTTCTTCGAATTAGTAATCCGTGGATTCCAGTGGTTATTAAATGCAACAGATTAACTGCAATTAATGCTCTTTCCGAATAAATAAAATAATCTCTTTTGAAATGTGTATCCACGAGCATTTCAACTGTTAATAATTCCAATTTACATTTCACACCTGTTACTTTATGAATATTTATCAAACTTGTTTACAACAGAACACTGTTAATATGTCTTATTGCTTATAAAAATCTTTAAAGAGCTTAGTTACGCGCATTATTTAATCTGTAGTTTGATTGCAGTAAGGGTCTAGTTCGACCAGTCGCTAAGATTATTAAGAGATAACGCAAGTAAACATTCTAGTATTTTTACTCTTCATCTTATAGATTTCAGCAAGCCTGTGATTATGGTTGTCAAATGTTAAGTGTCGTTTTTAGATGTCTGTCTACTGCAGGATTTCGACCTATAACAGTCCTTTGTATTTTTGTTTATCGTATTCAAAATTCTATGCCGATCGCCAATTTTCTGTGCATTAATACATACACTTAATTCTAATTTATGATAAGTTAAATTCTATCGTTAGTACTAGAATAATAATTATTTGAAGCATACGGAGGATTTTAATCTTATACCCATCCAAATTGTGTCAGCACGGTGAGGTAAGCACATCACGTACAAGTACGTCCTCATGAGAAGATCCATGGCATCACCGGGCCTTCAGGACGTCGTTGCCTGCCAAGGAAATATTGTCATATTTTCTCGTTTGCTCCACAGCGATGGAACAAGTAGATTAACGACAAGGTAAGGACCTCTCCCTTCAGTAGCTGAGGTCATTTTTATTTTTTATCGAACAACATCACCTGCCCATTTAGGACCCTACTATTTTAATTGACATTATAATGTATTTAAATGTATACCCAAAAATGTCGGTTGATGTATGGCGTTTATGTCAGCGGTAGGAATAAATTTTTACATTGGCACTTTTTGTACAATAATAAAACTTTTCAAAGTCTAATTTCAATAACCGGTCACTGTATAATTATTGCATGCAAATTCCAAATCCCCATATGGTGGTGTAAAAGCGAAATTTTTTCGACTAGGCTACCTACCCACCTTCTATATGCAACATTTATTGTTTACTATATTCATTATATACATGTGTCATAGTATATGAAAGTAAATATTAATGGAAATTAACACAGTGTTTTCCTATAAAATTAAAGAAGATGTTTATTAAGATCTTGTCGACCTGTACTTTGAATGCTGATCGTCACAAGTTATACGGAACGAGCATTCATGTGTAATAGCCCCGTAGATTCCGCCATCACTGGCGCTGTAATTGTACTATTATTCACGCGACGAGGTGCGAAGTACGAGCCAACTTTCAACATCTGCACTACTTACCCTGTACAATACAGTTCTGCGGATCACGTTGGCCGGTTGTTTTACTATTGCGATTGCACCGTCGGGCTATGCTACATTTTAAGGTGTAATGGTAATGTAAGGTAATTTTGAATAAAGTCGAGAATCAAAATACCTATAAATATACATTATTGTCATGGTTATAGTCTTTTTTAGTATCATGCTTAAGGTTCAGTTTTAATGTTATTTATGAACTTTATAGGATAAAAGTTATATAAAGTTCTAAGTAAATAATATTACATATTAATTAAACTCCATAAGTACGCCTTGCAATGTCGTATAATTACAAATTCAAATTCAAAATCATTTAATCATGTAGGTATTCCGTAAATACACTTATGCACGTCACTTTTTGCTTCTACTACCATTTCGAAAAGGTGCTTTAACATTGAGAAGAAACGGTGAAAGGAATTCCTCAGCACATCTTTTAAACAACACATTGTAATTACAAAAGTTTAATCCTGTGCGGAACTGGATTCGACGCTATTATTTCCAGGCGCCTTTTTTATTAATATATTCATCTATACTATAATAAGATACGCAGAATTAATTAAAGTAAATAATAGTTTTTATTGCATTTTAAAATGGTAATTTAAAAACAAAAATCCATATTTATTAACACGTTTTACATTGTGAGTGAATACGATAATCGTTTCTCTTTACACAGCACCCACAATTATGTCTTATACTCTCGTAGCAATTCCGCTATCACTGCCGCCATACTGTTCGAGGTCACGCTATGAGGTGCGAAGTACACTTCTACATGAAACACCTGCGTAACCAACCCCTGTACAAATTAGCCCTTACGTTGCACATTGGTCGAATGTTTTATCGTCCCGCATGCATCGGCGAGTTGTGTTGCATTTTAAGTGATAGTTGAATAAAGTAGGAAAATAAGGAGTCGGTTTTGTTTAACGTGTTATTTTTAAATAAATTTTCAAATATCCTCATGTAGCTTTGAGTGCATTTGATTATAAACTAAGACTAAATGGTTGGTAAGAATAATGTCAATGATCAATAGTTAATTATTTACGCAATAGAACACAAAACAGTTCTTAGAAGTTTTGTCTTGTTATGGTTTTTACTAATGTATTGCAGTAAGCATCACTTAATAGTTGAAGATTGTTTGGTTGCCATCCGGCCATAAATAAAAAAGTTATAGATTAATATTGTAACTTGTAATTCATAGATCGAGAAAGACAGTTCTAAAACAATGCAGGTGGTATTTCTAAGTAGTTTTTCTGCAACGGAGTGAGGGTGGTTTGCCAGTGTATAATATGTATAAAGGATAACAGGCGATAAAGAAGCCGGGACTCGTGCCGGTGCGAGGTTATTTTATCTGCCCTGTTACTTACTAGTAGTATACGTAATTGTAGAATTAACTATGAAATGTATTTTACGTATTTCGGTTAGACCTTTTTTTACATAAAATAAGTAAATGTTTGACAAAAATCCCACCTGATGGTAAGTGGTGATGAATTCTTAGATGTTGAATGCACTAACTTACAAATAGCCTGTTCACTGTCCTCTTGAAGACTCCCACATCGTAAGTAGCCGGGACCACTGACGCGGGCAAGTTATGCCAGTCCTTTACATTGCGCACAATAAATGAAGACGCAAACCGCATCGTCCGTGCAGGTGGTACGTTCACTACGTAAGGGTGGATACCTGCCGTATGTCGAGTTATCCAATGGAGGAACGGTGATGGGGGAATTAATTGGAATGATTCCTGTGCACACTCTTAAAAATAAAAACCCAGGGAAAACCAGCAGTGCCTCCTCCTTTGTCTTTTTGACCGACCAAGAGCTATGTCGCCAGCGACGCGTCTATGATGGTTTCAACTACACATCAGATGACGCGCCTACTCATTTGTCGGTTTCCACTATTGACACAAAACGAGATACAACTAAAAATTTGACAGCTACATTCAAGTCATTAAGAGAAATATTTATTAGTTAATCGAAAATGCACAACACTATTTATTCTATCGATGTAACAAGTAATTTTTAATAAAAAAAGACTTCAATATGAAGAAGATGAATTGTTTGGTTTCATCTCCTAATTTTTATCTTCATGGGTGCTTATGTTATCTTCAATTTTAGTGGGACCAAACATAAACGTTTAAAAAACATTCAAATCGGTTAACAAATGATGGAGTTCTGAGGTAGCAAATATAAAAAAAAAACAAACGAAACCTCCTCCAAAAAGTCACAAATTTGACAACCCTAAATATAAGTAATAAAATCCCAATAAATATAGGTAGATACGTTAATCGAAAATTGACAACATAAGCTTTTATTCACACAACATCAGAAGAAAGGCAACTATGTACCTCCGTATAAATAAAAGTAATAATACTTTAATCAATAAATGCATAATGTAGTCTAAGATAACGCGGCAATTTTCGTCAGTCGTGAACGTTTTGGAACTTCTTTCAACACGCACAAAACGCTCCGAGGTATGACACGCTTGCTTTGTTACTGGTTAGTTCACCAATTTACACGCGTGACATGTTACTAGTTCGAGTTGAACTTTGTTTAAATGTGTGTCGAAGGAATTTATGCTTTTTGTTTGCAAAGTCTTTGTTGCGTGCTTACGCATTATTTTGTAATACGCGAGGGAAATATTCATTTAAGGAGCGTAATGAATCTGGTCGTTTGTGAAAAGGACTAAATAAATAATATAAAAGGTAAAATATCGTTGAATGTAGAAACAGAGATAGTGTCTAATAGCAATACGACTATGAGGATTTTTAGTACACCGTGAAGTCGATTAGAGCTTTATTTTGGTTGCATATTGCCTATTGTTGTATTAATACTAATTTAATGTATACATTGATGTTTCTATGGTGTGTGTTTGCACTAAATGTAATATAATTAGTATTATAAGCATAAATATTTATCTTTTCTACAATACTACTAAGTTTAGGACAACTGTATTTCAGTAATCTGTAAAGATCTATTCCGTAAATTTAAGAGTTGAACTTCTTCTAATTAACCCAAAATATAATAATAAGCAGATTGAAAAGTTTGCTTTTTCCAATTGTACTAGCAGCGAGTGTTAAGAACTAATTAGTGGCAAGAACTTGTGCCGGCTACTTTTCACGTAAATTTTACATAATTGTATAATTATTTTGTCTTCAGTAGTTAGTTGAAGGGCAGTTGCCTAATTTTACGGCTGTCACAGTGCAGTAGGCCTTGTTAAATAACGAAGGACCTTTAGAAAGCGTAAGCAGCGATGTATTGTTTGTCAATCTTTGTCACGAGTTTCTGATTTGTGACTAATTTGTCTTTGACTTTGTCACAAGAATTAGTAGGGCTCAAGAAGTATTAGTACAGCAGATTTCATCATTTTCATCTATGATAAAAATGACTTACAATCAATGAACATCGATAGGTGGCATTCAAAATAAATTTCTGCAGGAACTCTTTAGCAGCTAGCTGCTTTCCAAGAATACTCAATCGCCTGACGACCTAACGAAAACTAGGATTAGTAAGTAAAATCACGTAACGCACAGTTAAACATAATTTATTTCATATTATTTCAATTATCACAGATTCATTTATTTTAATAATCATCACGTTAACAAAAATATATATAGACAGTCTACGGCGGCGATGAGTCCCGTTCAAATCATGCTTAGCTATTACATTTTCTCTACGTGTATCTTGTAAGGGTATTTACAATCTATTACTTTATATACAAAGAGTGAAATATGATTATCTTTGATTCTTTGATTGCCGTATCGGAATTAAAAAGTGACTTAGTTGCTTGCGAAAATGACTTAAGCTTAACATTATTTAAGTATTTCACCAACTACAGGTACTTATTTTAGGTATACATTATTTATTTTTCCTATTTTATTTAATATTTACTGTACCTAATATATTAGTTTCGTTATTTTTGATTTTCCAGTTATAAAAGAGTTATAAAAGTAAAAACATAAAAAAATGTTCGAAAAGCGCGAAGCACTAGATGTCGTTCACGGTTTTTCATCTGTGTCTATTAGGAACATAGCATAGGAGCATAGCATACAATAATAGTGTTTAAATTGAATTTACAAAATTCATTTTATATTTATTAATAAAAAATAATATAAGATCGTTTCTACTGTTACATTTAAATATAAATTCTTAAGAATCCTTCAAGTACTTACGGAACTTACATTAAGATACAATACAATTATTAAAGAGCTAGAGCACATTAAATTAACAGAGAAAAACGCAACGGATGACATAAAATTATGTTGTCTTTATATGATTAATAACCTTTGCAGACGACCCAAATACTATTTACCATTATTATCGATCCAAATACTTAACGTCAGCTCCCGCGCTAGCTTTCTAAAGTACGTTATGAAATTTGAAGCATAGTAGCCAACTGTTCGCCTTGTGTTTGATTTAGTCTGCAGCGGTCTTTACATTACAGTGATTGTTATTCTATTTTTTTCTATAATTAAAATGCATATGTTAATTTATGAAATATGGAAATTTACACGATTCTATAAAAGTGGAACATCCAAAAACCAAATCACTTTTTAACTCGAATAAAGCGGGCAGTGTATAATTTGATGAATGCTATTTCATTCAGTTTAAAGTAATAAATGCAATGAGCTGGAGTCTTAGTTGAATTTATTAAAATAACTCGCTAAGCTATTAGGAATTTGACGACATCAAGCTCGGAGTAGACGCGTACAGTATTTTAGTTATTGCCAAAGTAATGCTGTGGCATCTCACATTTGGCACGTAGTTCTAGACATTGAAACAAAATACACTGAAAGTTCATAAAAGCGAAGTAAACAAACCTAGCCATATACATACACTGAACACTCAAACACTTATAGGAATAACAAAACTATCAACCGTCCACCAACATAGCCGGTGGATTCTTTAAAAGACATGAGGCACTATTATTGCTACTACAATATAATTTATTTATCCATCGCTTATCTACAGCAGAGACGATTCTATACAAAATAGACTACCATGATTTTACAATAGGCCGATGGCCGAAAACTATTCTCTAAATAACATTTAGTCTACATACCGACGAGGTCGACTATAACTGGACAGTCTCTGAAAATTTACGTGTTACGAATTCATAACCACGAGGGTCTACCTTGTAACAAGTCAGCGGCGTCGTGCCTATCCATTTGACGTAATGCAGTGGCCAGGGAGGCGGTAGCCGCGGGCCCGCGTTCCCGGCACTCCCACAACTCTAAGATAGCTTCAGTGGGCGAGCTCTTTGTGGCGAACCAGGTCGTATAGCGATCTACGCCGAGCCTCGCGGCGAGCGCGCGCCAATCGTTACCGCGAGCGTTCGGCGGGTCCAAAATAGCACACAGCTGACGTTTTATTCGCGCACTCAATTTAAATGGCCCCTCTGCACATTCGTTTACTCCCGTTTCGTTCACTGTAACGTTCCGCTTTGCACTGCCATCGCTGCCATCTTCGCTCCGACACATTCTAGCCTCTAGAAGATTTTCTGTAATGTTGAAAGTGCGCTGAGATTCAGCGCGCGGCGACCGGCCTCTCGGGGATCGACTTCGTGTGTCCTCGAGAGATATTCGGAATGTCTGCTTGTAAGACGGATTCGTCCGCTGACACACAGATATAGTGAAATCAATATTGTCGCAATCATGCGTCCTTTCCACCCCAAAACTACAATGTAGCGCGTTATAATGAGATGTCCAAACGTGATTAAACGGTATCTCCTGGTAAGCTATGCCCGGCTTTACCTTCCAACCTGGACTTACATTATCCAAATTCAAACATAAGTTAGACCCGCCGTCTTGGAAAAGCAAAGTTTTGGGGCGGTCCAGTAATACGCCGCCAAGTTTCTTCTCTTGCTCTTGACAATAATACGGTGCGCATGGAGTATCCTCGAAGATATAAAGCCTAATATTGTACTCCGACGAAGCCTCGTTTAATGCGGCTGGAGCATATACAGCCAATTGGAGCGCTTTTACGGCCTTCCCATTAAAACTTTCACCGACTAGAACGAACGTTGAAAGCATGTCTGTTACTAAGAATATTTTGTCGCTGTCTAGTTGTGTGAACACTGGAGTGTTAATCGTCTCTTGTCCGAGACCGACCACTTTCTTCCACTGTGGTTGACTGTCAGTTTTGGCGTTATTATCGATGGCGTAAAGCGCTAGGTTCCAGAATCCGTGCTTCAAGCTAGCGCAATGTGGTATTTGCAGAATAACCGACTTGTTTAATTGGAGACGCGGTGGACCACACTTAACCACGGGACTCAGTTGCGTGATGCCTGCAGGCAAAAAAGAAAAATCTCTAAATAAAATGGTCGTATAAAATGTTCTATGTTGATGCTTCATCCGCCTTAGGGCCGCTCGATATTGCTTTGCATAAATTACGGTTCTCGATTTCATACCGTAATTACATAGGTATCTTAAATTCTACTTGGTAGTCCTCGCTTTATGAAATGTTGGTTCGTTATAATAATTTAATAAGCGATCGTATTAATGTTAAGGCAATCTACAAACTATTCGTGTAGTTTCACGTGCCGCAATAACTTAGGCATTTAATAGTACTGCATAATACATTAATATTCCATTATTCGCGTTTGCAGCTAACCAATTAACACTTTGAAACACATACAAACTTTATAAGTCCAAGATAATACGAATTATAACTAAGATAATGGTGTCTCCAACTGAGAAATCTTGTCGGAAACAGAATGTCAGCATAATTTAGTTGTTTGTCAAGACGCTAAGTTTAACGGAACACTGAATAATTATCATCAAAAGGAGTCCAAACAGACGAAATCGTTTTTGAAGCAATAAATTGAGTTTCAGAAAAGTTGGGATTTATTGTTTAGAGAGAGAAACTTAGTCTTGGATAACAAAGGATTAGTCGTCTGAGTGGAAAATGTCGAACGATTCCTGGTAATTACATTTATTTGGAATAAAAAGAACAAAAAGTTAAAATTCTATTTCTAATGAGAAAGGTAAAAAAATTTTATTCGATCTATCTGAAAATTTGATTTAGGACCTATTACTTAAATCCAATTTACTCATTTTATATAATTATATTTATAAATTTGGCAAATAAATAAATTACCATATTGTTTATCTTATTTTACCTAAATATGAAGCACAATTTTTAAGTATTTATTCACCTGAATCTTGAAAATTAGTTCTTGTACGAAATTTGCAGGATTTTAATATTTGTTCATCATGATTTCATTTAGAGCAAGCAACACAAGCAAAATTCAAATAACATCTATCAACCAAGGTACATTCACTCAATTCACTCAGTACTCAATCATACAAAACTTAATACTACCAAAATAAGGTAAACAAGATTTTACCCTTTCCTAGCCTTGGTCTATATCTGTCATCCTTGACAACAGCGACGTACAACTGCTCCCTGCGACCCCTGCTCAGGGCTCCCTCGGGAACCGACAACGCCACACCAGCCGCAGGCAACGCCAATCTCGAACCAGCGCTGGACACTGACAGAGATTGTGACGTCGGGGAATTGGAGACCAGCTCGGCTAGTTGAAGTGTCACCGATTCGTTCGCTGCATCGTACATAGAACCCGCTGGAAAAATCACTTTCTTAAATATGGAAAAGGTATGATTAGGTAACGTACTTGATTTAGTTTAAAGTATAGAAGTTCTAAAAGTTGTTCTAAAAGTTTCCTGGTGTTCCAGATTTACATGAGCGTCAACGAGTACTTACTACTATGCGGTACAATGGTTTTCTTCATTATAAAAGGGCTACACTTTGCAAAACTAAAAAGACTACAAGAAAAAACTAATAAAGTTTAGGCCCCTTTAAACCATGTCGTCTAATCTTATTTCTACTTGAAATAGAATCAGGTTTGTCCTAAAGAATAATTCGCTAGCTTCTGACTTAAACGTTATATTAAACACAAGTTAAAAGGGCAACGATGTTAATAAATTAAATCCACAACAAAATTCGCAACGAGTGTTGTTGTTATGGACATTTAAGTTAATTTCAATCAAAGTTTAAAGGTAAAATCAAAATTTCAATTTAAATTTACATCAAAGACTTCACTATTGTAATATACGAGAAGTATTTATTTGAAAAAGTTTATACTGAAATTCATAAAACTTTGAATGAGCCTTTGTCTGAGTTTGAGTGGGGTGTTTAACTTTTATGACTGCTTCTGTGAATATACTTACAGCTGGTGAAACAACTTGAGACGGAGTGCTCAGATTCGCTGTAGGGCTTGCTGTCATACTCATCACTCTGTCCTTTGCTCGAAGCGCAAGGCGTGACTTGATGGTCGACCGGGGACGCGTAACTGCAAGAAGGGCATAATTAGTTCATACTAGAACCGAGGGCTTCACTGTTAATGAAGTAGAACGCGTTGTCTGAGCTACGCGCCATTAGTTTGCGAAGAAAGATAGTTTAATATACAATTTGCTCTTTTTCTGTACAAATTTAGTATTTGTGACTGTAAAGATAAATATACACTTAATATTTCAACGTCAGTTTCTAATGATGCATTTATTTAGAAACGAATCCGCACGGCTGATTCATCGGGTATGTTGTAAGAATAGAAATTTTAGGATACTATTCTGTATAACATTTACCTTACTTAATGAAGACATTTAAAACCTTTAAAAAACTATTAAAATACATAATAATTTAAAATTTTACATGATAATTGAACAAGAGACGATTATCATATAATATTTAAAATTAATCGCAATACCAGAAATTCATTTTTAAACTAAAAGCCCTAGTTTTATCTCATCAATAATGACGAAGAGCAAAGTGTTGTAGGAGACATGTATGCAAAAGAATTTGATAATGTATATTTAAAATTGTAATGATTTAATGGTTTTAGGTCATGGTTATCGATATTTTCATGATTCATGAAATTATTCAAACCTGTTTGTAAGATGAGGAACGTCATAATGATGTTCCGTCCTTGCATCAGGTTGAGGATGCTCGTATCTTGGAGGTCGATGCTGCATCAGATCCGGTGCCAATGACAGAGACTGCTTTTCTACCGTCGGATACATTTCTGGTTGGAAATCTGTTGCAAAGTAATTGATGGTTTGAAAATTTAAT
The DNA here is from genome assembly GCA_003671415.1 of Megathymus violae. Lineage (NCBI taxonomy): Eukaryota > Metazoa > Arthropoda > Insecta > Lepidoptera > Hesperiidae > Megathymus > Megathymus violae. Next base: position 596,029 of record PDGT01000015.1, on the reverse strand, counting down.
GAATTGCAATGAGGTTAATTGAGCATATTATATGGATCATAATAACAATAAAGTGTATTAAAATTATCGTGACCAAATCTGTCATTGTTCACTGCGATTAGTAAACTAGATGTTTATAAGAATAATATTTTATATCACGCAACATTGCCTCGAGTGTACATTAATCTATTGTAGATTAATGACCTATTAGAAATTGAATATTATCGCATGACAAGTTGAAATTACAGATGTTGTGATGGTGATTTGACAAAATGATTATTATAAATATGTTAAATGGTATAGGCAACTATGATTCTAACAAATTGAAGCCAAAACTTCGGTGTGTATTTCGAATGTTTCAGACAAAAATATAATGGTAAATGTTAAACAATATAATGGTAAATGTTAAAAAATATAATGGTAAATGTTAAAAAAACATTACCAGTCCTAGTCATGGTGTACAGGGAATGGTCTCTCGTCTTCCTTTGCAGCAATTTATAGACAACCGCTGCACCAGCAAGGAACACGACGACCGCGACCGCTATTCCAATGTACAGTGGAATGTCGCTGTGTGCTGCCACTGATGAAAAATATGTAACGTTGTAAACAGAAGGGCAAAATGCTTACAGTTCTTTGGTATTTAGAAAGTTCTGTGGACGTAACATTTTTGTATATGAGGTAAAATTACGATAAATTTTTTTCTTAACATATATCAAACATTTTAGAAATAATTATCGTGACGGTAACATTTGATTAGTAAACAATACAATTTTTAATTCTTGATAAAAAAATATTATTAACGCAAATGTAAATAATTTCAGATCATATAATATCAAGTATATGATATATTTGTAACTGCTACATTTATATTGTTTCGACAACCAGATGTCAATGCAATAACTTTTCGTTACAACGTTCTCGAGATATGAGCGAGTTCAAAACTACTTATTTCCTCTCATACAGTTTTGAAGTACAGTTTGATTTGTTTGAGAAAGATTGACTGCTCGTCATGGAACTCCAGCACACTGGGATGTTTTCTGAACTTAGACAAGCATAAATTACGACCGAAGTTTCCGAGACCCTTCCAAGTTTTATTATGAGAAAATATTGTGTCCTCATTTCAAGAGAAAACCTGTTTTCGCTTTCCAAAGGATGAATATGGTAAAAAATATCGACATATACTCATACACATATTCAGCATATTACAATAATACTCTTAGAAATAAAGATAGATTCCACTTTGGGTTTCGCAATTAAAACGTAATTATTATTGACATTATTCAGTATTCGTATTATTTAGTATTCGTAGTTTTTAATTTACTTCGTAATTTTATGAATTGACCGAAAACATTGTCTAAGTCTATACAAAAATATTATAGATCAATAAAATTATTTTTCAATTTGTTTTTTCTCAAATTCATGTTTGCTTCAAAACCACAGTTTGTGTCAAATCATTTACCACAAAAAAGATTGTGGCTCTATAGCTTGTTGCATACGAATCTAGAAATCGTTATTGCTCGAAGTACATGATATATTATGAGTAAGACTATAAAATCGGGAATGACCAAAATAACGATATGATTCAACACAACGGACAGTGCCTTCCTTAAATTTAGGGTGCAGTATCGATGTGAATAATGTCTTAGACGAAACTTTAACGTGAGCTTTTACAACCGACGGAACGAGCTTCGGGTTTCTAGCGACGAACCTTAATATTATTTATGTCATCGTCCGTCCCAAACTTTACGATTGGTACCGCGCCGCATCTTAACGAGTAATTTTTTTTGTGTAATTTGGTGCCGTGAAAAGGATAACGAATTAAGGGCCTCGTTTTTTACTTAAAGACATTAAGTTAAAATGTTCGACGTACGAATGGTGCTATTAATGATTCGTCTCACTGCTGGAGTGTTGGCGACTGTACTAAAACTACACGACTGGGAAACGAGAAATAATTCGAGTTGTTGAAAGTAAATGTTTTTCAACAGTTGTATTTTCACTTTGGTATTTCCTTATTCTTAGTTTTTTTATTTGTTTAATCATTATTATCTGCGGTTTAAAGTATTATTGGTCACATTGAATTCCTGTGGCTGGTATAATATGAAACTAGTTCTATACGCTCGTATACATATAACATTATGTCTGTTACCTATTGTGATTCTTGGTATGTGTGTCTATGTCAAGTGTCATCATACATCCTTCTGTGTGACAAGTCCGGCTGTTGAATAGAATAACGTATACGTGGACTGAAAAATAGTCGGGACATCGTATTCATTGTAGTTAATGCATCAGGAGAGTATTTCCTTTCACTGATGCGATTCCTTTACTATACACTAAAAGATTTTTTACAGACCAACTTGATAGTAGATTTATCTTAGCTGACCTACTTGGCCGTTATTTATAGTTGTGTACTCGACTGTACCGTATAAGAAGAAGCCATCATTTTGTTTGTAAAAGAGTACTCAGGAAACGTTTATATTATTTCTTTCATAGATTGGAGTGTAATCGTATCAAATGGGTCGTTCCTAGCATAAAATTTGCGGATTTTTATTTATTTTAATCTAGGTATTTGAAAGGCGATGTCTATATATTTGTAAACTTTAATGCAATAACAATTAAGCCATTTGACAGTTTTAAGCCAATTTATAACTGTAATCGGTTACACATCGGATATTAAAAGTCCTGTGATATGTCCGATATGGAAGGATTGCTTAGTTGCCGCCATTCAACCAGTATTAAGTTCTCTGAAAGAATACGCGGTGTTAGTTCAGATTATCAGTTCATAATGATAGATGAATGTTTTAGAAAAGCAACAGTTTTAGATAGAACCTTTCTTGCGTTAGAGCCATTTCAATTGGTTTGCAATTTATTAACTTGTGTCCTGTTTAAAGTAACACACTAAATATAGTAGCTACGATGAGAAGTAGTTTTCGTTTATACAAAATACTAGTTGACGTGGTGTAATATAAGCAATACAGAATAATAGAATGAGTTAATAATTTCATTATCTTTATAATATATGTAAAAAGGGAATGTTGATATTTACAAGTGCTATGGTTTATGTGCTAGAGTGGTTTATGTGCGGCCAGAGCGTATAAACAAGGAGTCTGGAGTTAATGGAAATTATTTAGTTATTTAACTAATTTACACAAACATTATATACATCCTTAGATATATAGACCACAAGATGTCACAACTGTAGTTAACTACGTACTGACTTAATAGAGACGACTAAACGTAATTGAGTATAAAGTAATTGAATACAATAAATATTGATTTGTTCGATTGCGTTGCACTCGAACAATACCACTAGCTGCTGACAACGTAAAACAAAAATTACAATTTTTGCAAATATTTGTGCATACCGACGTACTTTAATAGTTGGGAATAAAACAAAGCGTTAGCGACTTACGTTCGTTACGCGATTCCCATCGATGGAGCAACAGTATATTTTTATTTTTCCGTCAAGCGACAATACCAAAAAACGTAAGGTTATCTCTGGAACCAATCAGCGTGTACAATGAAGCCGTCGGTCGCCCGCTCGATAACTCGATAACGATCAAGGGACGTACGGCGTAATTAAAAATATTGTGTGGCGCGCGTTGCGCTTCGAACTGTGTAGACCGACCCGCTGGCAAATGATCTATCTTGCCATTGGACATATTCGCTCGGATGTGTGGAGGTAAAAATTACACAGAAATGAAATATTATCAGGATCATATCGTCAATACGATCGACGTAAGCGGAGACGTCCTAAAGATCCGTGCGCTAAACACTTACAGTTCCTTCGCATCACCAGCACTGTGATTGTGACTAAGTAGGTATTTATGTTTGTATATTTAACTTCTATGTGTATTTCATCACGACCGTCGCCTTAACAAATAAATAATAGTAGATAAATAATTAAAATGTAACACATCGGTAGTCCGTATGTAACATACATCACGTGTTGAATGTCTATGGCCGATTACCATAAGGCGACACGTCTGCTCGTTTTCCTGCGTCTTGCGTTAAAATGACTTTACACACACACATACATACACACTGCATATGCCACACATACATAGTGAGGCACAACACAAATGAGCAGTAGAGAGCAAAGCTTTTAAATTAAGTTAAAAGCTGTACACGCAAGAGAATTTTGTATGAAGTGATAATTAAGTGGAATGTGGACTTGTAACTGAATAAAGGTCGTTATATATTCATATACACACTACCTTAAAAATAATTGTCTGTCGATTGTCTTGAATTGATGAATTAATAAATAAAGAAGCAAAACGTTATTAACCTTAATTCAATAAAGTTTTCTAACCTAAACAGTGTTTGAAAATGTAATTTATTGTACTTAAAAATTATACATATACCTACGTTTATACGTATTTACTATATTGCATTTATATGCAGCCGTATAGGTTTTGCGTTGGATTTGATTTTATGTAATACAATATTTTCACATTAAAAGATGACTGTAACACTGTAATTAACTATATTTAATAAACAGTCCGTTTCCAAATCCAAAAAACGGATAATAAAACGGACAAAGGATCTTTTGTGCTGAAGTTTGTAACTTGTTGAAAATGTCCTTCACTTAGCGTTTGTCTTGATGAAGGGCGTTGGTTTTCATTTATTGCCGGATAAAGTTGTAAAATAGGCTTTTAAAAATACTGAAAATTATGAACTAAGTGGTGGCTTGTTACTGTTATTCTTGAACAAATTATGTGTTTCTGTTATCTTCTTTATGTGTGGAGAGGTAAAGTTCTTGCACTGTATCTTCGATATAAGTGAGCATCTGCAGTGCTCATGATGTATTAATGCACACTGCAGTTGTCACGCAACACACGTTTGACCTACATAGATTTGGGATTAGGTAGCTGTCATGACTGAAATAGATCTTTGTAAAGTTTATACTCAAGCTGAACTATAATCGAAAAATTCAATTCTTTACTGCTATTGTGGTGAAAATTTGTAGTTTTAATCGTGATGACATCTGCCTCAATACATTTTATGTTTAAAAATATATATTTTTGTTATAAATATATGTTACTGTTCGATCTCAAAAGTACTTTACTAGCAGTGATCTGAAGTTACCGCATAAAATTTCAGGAGACGAAAAACGTTACGATTGAAGGGGCACAATTATATAACAAGTTATCGAGATATATTAAAAGTATTAATCAATTAAAAAGTATAACTAAAACAGTTTATCGACATCCAAAATTCTTAGACTGTCGACTGAGACACATTTAAATTGTAAGTAGAATTTAATTGTTACGTTCTTTTAGGAAGTAAATCGTCTCTAATCTTAAACAAAATTAATTAAAAGTTAAAATGTAATATAAAACTGGCCAGTCCATTTCGTAAATTTAGATTTTTGCCCACAGTTCACATGTACGCAATTTTACAATGATTTTCGAGTATAGCCACAGTCAAAGATCTATTTATTTTTCCATGTCGCAAAGGTAGAGAGCCATTCCTTTCTATCGATGATAGTCGAGTAAAACATCAAAAAATCGAGTGTTGATTTAAACACATAATAATAATAAATACGAATAGTATTAATTAATTGGTATTTATAAAACCAGCTTTATCAGAAAAAACCGATATTTCAATCACAACATGTAAGTCTTAACACAGAACGTTCCTAAATATTAAAAAGTAAAAAAGTCTACAAAACTGCATTAGAGCCAATGCCAATATAGCAGAACGTCGGCTCTCGGCAGGCAGGACACGTCTGACCTGGATTTAGCTCTAGATTAACTTCATACTGAACCGAAGCTAGGGCTTTTGATGTTGTGAACGAAACTGATCGGGAGGAAGTGACGTGTATGCCGTACATAATGATGCGAAACTGTTGAGAGTGCTATCTTTGGTATGTAAAATAGTTGATTTAACTTGGCACTAGTAACGTGTTCAAGAAATGTATACATTTCTCCAAATAAAAAATAACTTGGAACTTATACAATATTGAAGGAAAATTTAATGATGCATTTGTCAAAAAATATGATCAAAAATAATTAAAAATTTGTTAAAACATTTTCCGTCATTTTTTGTTGAAAATAATTGATCTTTTGAGGAATTTAAATTGAAAGTAAATAATAAAATTTTGTTACGTTCCAACGTTAAATAGTAAAAATTAAACAGTAAAAATTATAACAAAATAATTTCAAATAAATATCATTTTCAAATTAATTCATATCCTATATATATATATTAATTTATCTGCAAATATTTTTGATCTGTTACTCAGCATACTTATTATGAAATAGTTCATTTTGGAGATTGATTGTAAAATGCGCTTAAGAAAGAACTACCCTCAATTGTTCAACATAGGGTTGGGTTTTTTTTACACCACATAATACAGTCTAAAACTACGCTACAATTATAACCAGACCTCTAAGGAAGACTTCTAGTAAAGCACACTCATGGAGTAAAAAAAAGAAAGTCTTAGTACCCGCCGACAAGCTATTACTTCTCAGTGAGCAGGCATTAATAGCGTTGTAGTAACACCATATCGATAAATCTTACATATAAACAAGTTTCAAGTCCCATGGATTTTATTGGCAGCAAATGTTTGGAACAACATAAATCACAAAAAATCCGCTACTTGGTTTGGAGGCTATTAACGAAAACCTCGTAAAATCTTAACGTCACCGGAATTGATTTGCATGTGATACACACTTATCGGACCGACCTCTCAAACGCTTAGAATGCTTCAAATGCTTACTCATATAAATAATTAATGCTCTGATAAATTCACTGCCTAAATACGATCAAGAATGCACTTTTTGTTACGTACAATAGATTTAATTCGATATTATATTGTAATATGTTATGTAGTTTACTCGAATTATGAGTCGAAAAATATTAATGTCAAAGAAATTTAAATAAGCGCACATGAACAGCTTCCAATATTTTAAATGCCAAAACTTTTCACAAACATCTAGTCAATATATTGATGTAACAAAACAAATATCAATTTTGCTACGTATCATAAACTGAAGTTAGTGAAATACACTTTACTTGTTATATAATTTAATAATAAGACATTCGGAGGGTAGGACGTTTAATGCAAACTTTAACTTACAATAAAAAGCTAAGTGAGGAATGAATCGGTTAGGGTCTGATGCACCCCGCTGTCCCGCAGAGGGTTAATGTTGAAATTTGTACACTGTGTAAACATTTGTCAGTGCCAGTCGTATATCCAGCTCCGTGAGATTGGAGATACTGAATCCAATCGTTTACAGACCCTTGTCGCTTACCCATAACGTGGTAGGAGGCCTTTCGGTATTAAATTCTCTGATTGAATTTTACATGGGATTGTGGTCGTAATTCTCTTAGTCCTAATGGTTATTACTGCGTGTGTAGCTATATGAATGTGTGAATGCAGTTTGCGATCACCCGCTGCGCTCGCTCTGCAGTATCACAACAAATCATGTACGGGACCCACCTCCAGTAATGAGAAGTGCGTCGTCTATAAAACGTTGTGTTTACGTTTGGTAGTTAATAATTTTATCGTAAAATTGATGGTGCAAATTGAATTGCAATTGTTTTTTTTATGTTAATATACAAATTCATAATTATATGGACAATATAAACGTATCTAAAACATATTTATTACCGAATAGTAACATAGGTATACCAAATATTAGTTAGCTGAATTCCCAAAACTAGCTAGATCAGTATGGAAACAATAGTAAAAAACAGGTCTCTTTCGATAATTCATCGATTATTTTACAGACATTCTAAGATTATGGCAAACCTAGAGTATAAAAAATTGAGTAATAATATCTTAGTAAAATTGGACCTTTCTCTCTATCAAAAATATTCAAATACGTGATATCCAAAATATTTAACGATGACTTAGGGTAAAACTTAGCATGGAGTGGATACTGAATGCAAAACGAGCTAATAACATTAGAACCTCAATCGATTTCAATTGCCTTAAAATTCTAAATAATAGAACTTTCTAAAGATAACATGATAATTCTTTGTCCCAAAAAGCTGAAAGAATAACACGAAATCCGAAAACCATCTTCACATGGTATCAAAAATCTCCATCTCATTGCACTATTACGATGTTTAGGCAACAAAAGATGAAAAGCGGCTATAAAATTTCACCATTTCCCCTTTGTGTGTGGCAATTAGGCTAATGAAGCCGAGCGGGCCTTGCAAATGAATGGCTCTTTCCGACGTTCTTCGCATTCAGTGTTCACCTTTCATGTGGGTAATTTACTGATGCTTCTAGAGCATGGAGTGAATTACTTGGAATACGCATGGGTAACCTAAATGGAACGGATCAATGGCGTGTATTGATCAGATGTTTTTCATTAGTTGAATCCGGTTTATTTGGTTTCATTACTGGCATATATTTGAGTGCTTGGGATCTTCCTTCTGTTATTCGATTGGCTTTTTGCAGCAAAATAAGTTAAAAGAAATATGTTAATTAAAATTTAAGTGAATTGGAAACGTATATTACATGTCGAAGATACTGTAATAAAATTCGAAGCTTATGAGTATTGGAATAGGGTGGTATAATAATTATTAATGATAAAATATAATATTTATTAAAGGAAAGAGGAACATATTCCAAAAAAATGAAAGATATTTGACAATTCAAAATGTTCATATACAGTCCATTACCTATAAAACAATTTTGGAAATCCAATCAAGTTAAATGGCACATATGTGATATGTTCAGATTGTTGAAAGCTAAAAGATGATATCCAATAAACAACGATCAATCTGTTCTTGAAGATAAACAAAAACAATTTATAGGGAAATATGTCAGAGATTGCAAATTTATTTGGCGTGAAAAGAGAAAGCATTTACAGGAACGAAGAAATTGTTGAGTTTAACCAAACACACTCCAAGCCGTGAGCTATTTATCAAAATATTCGATAAACTGAATAGGAAATTGAAAACGAGTCAACGGGGCCCTGAAAATGATTTATTGCCGTTATACACAAAATACTGACTGATCATTTTCAAATGGGCCACCGCTGGTACCGCACTTTTTGATCACGTTGTTTAGTTAAGAAAACCATGATCGGTTCCAAGACAAAAAAAATATTTGCTTTTGTATTTATTTTAAACTTTCATAATAATAAGGCACTTTCTCATCTGATTTAAGGGCTGGGCTGGTGACATGACGCCAACCTTCTAATAAGCCAATAAGTCACATTTAACTAAAATAATTTAACAAAAACAAAAATAAAATTATGAGCAATTATTCCTGCAATCTTCCTAACAAAGTGATACAATAGACCAAACAGAATTGCAAGATCCTCACATGGAGCGCACGCCATTAATTCAGCACACTGTGGTGGAAACACGCCAAATTAAGCGAGTCTTCGTTCGTCTAAAGAAATTACAACAATAACACAATGTGTAATTTGACGACAAAGAACGTAAATAGAGTAGAACTTCAGGCAAGTTACGTAAGTGCCATAAAATTTTAGGTTCTCATCTATATTTAGGCAGTATGATACGACCCAGACGGTCACGGTGCCCGATTTTAGTATCTCTCGAATCTTTTTAACGTGACCACCAAACAGAGAACTCTTATATTTCTTATCTGTGCTTTCAGATCGTAAAATACCCTAACGCGCGCAAGGTACGATGGTTCAGGGTAAGTTGGTAGGTTAGGGTTACGCCGATAGCCTGTTATAAAGAGCCCAGCCCGTGTTACATTTCATAGTTATGAGCGTGCGCGGAAAAGGAAGTATATATTTAGGCGTACGGCATCTGGTTGAACGAAACCGTGTTCTTTTCATGGAATCGGCTCAATTAACATGTCCCCGGTGGATGTTTCATAACTTAGTTCCGAGATCCGTGACAGCGAATCATAACTGTTTGGTTGAATTTTATTTAAAGTTTTTACCATTACATAATTTGGGACCGCTTGTTATTAGGGTGACAGATAATAAACTAAGAGAAGCAGGAAGCGTTGGTGCGATAAAATTGTTTATTTTATGAAGACGTGGTCTCGGAATTTATAATGAGCCGTTAGATTGGATGACGGATATGACATTTTCTAATAACATAAACATTGAAGTGAGAAATATTTGTGGGTTTTGCCTAGCGAGAAATGAAAGGATATTACTGTACTGCTGGTTATTGTAAACTATTCAAGATAAGTATTTGTAACACATAACAGACAATTATTAATCACTTTACTTTTTAAAAGTACTTCCAACCGTGGTATAAAAATGGGAATTGGCATTTAGCAATTAGTTAATAACTGAAAACACAACAGAAATTACAATTTTTCTCAACAACGATGGGAAAAAGCCCTGCTATATTTTCTGCATTACAAGGAAGATTCTAGCCAGAGTTTCTAGTTTCAAAAAGACTTACCTCCATGTACTCCGCAGTAATCACCAACGCAGTCTGCATGCTGGGCGTGGGCGCCAGAACAGGGAGTGTCACCACTACAGGATCTGCGTCTCGTTTGTCGACAGTCAGCTCCGCAGACAGTCCATTCCGACCAGGCACCCCAGCGTCCCGGCAGAGCTAAGGAGAAATACTCACTGTAGGTTTTAATATGAAAGTAGGCGTTGCGTTAACAAATAAGTGGTAAACGATACGAGGGGACAGTAGAACTTATAAAATAATAGTCTAAAACAATCCTCGGTTCTTAATACAAATAAATAAAATAAGAAAAGTAAACACACTTTACTATGACATACTTTTTTGTTTCTCCTTGGAAACTAATGTAAGTGGGTGTGAGACGACAGTCAAAAGTGACAATAAGCTGATAATTGGGTTACTCTTAATTGTACTCATATATATCGAACAACGTCATTGGGAAATCTTATGTCTAAACAGGTCACCAAACGGGAAAATGAGACCATGTAATATACCTTCATTACAGTACAAAAACATCTTATGCTATTCATATTCATAGTTTTTGATGAAAAAAAAAATATTTTTTTAATTTTAATGATTGGATGCATTTCTTTCTCTACTGCTAATTTCATAACTATTGTATCTTAATATAACCAATCATATGATTATTAAGCTAGCAATTTAAAAAATATGCAAATTGAATAAAAAACATAATAAAAGCGAATTTTCGTCCAAGGAAACATCCATATCGAATATCCATTAAAAGTGTTACGTCTTCTTTTTACGAAGATATAACATTCGTGTTCCTCCGAAACCCGAATCCATTACATACATAATGATAAAGCGTACGAAATTAATATGTTCTGTGTTCCATCCGCCATGTTTTAGTATTTAGAGGCATGCGATTTTGCCATTCTGATCACGTGGGCGTTCTATCTTCCGTGCAGATCGCTCGGCTATATCATATTCCTTGTTGTTTTATATGTTATATTAAGTTACACATTTGTTAAATCGAATAATTATAACCAATAATTTAGTTGCATTTATTTGAAGTCTATGTGTTGCTTCTGTTAAGTTTAAAAGTAATTTCGCTTACGTTTGAAGCATGACTTCAAATTTAAAAATATTAAATAGAAACTTAAAAATATTACATATTATGTAGACTTAAAAATATTTTAGTTAAATTATACGTATTTAGTAAATAGGTATCTATCTACTTCTTTTTAAATGGCCCTACTACCCTGTAAATTTTAAGCTACAATAAGAAATGCGAATGCGATGGAATTGTTAGTGTTTGTTTGTACTGTCAAACTTTGCTGTGATAATTATTAATAAGTTCTTCTAATTATAATTTTTAGTCACATTTTTTTTGTGTAGTATATTATTAAAACAACGTTTCAAACTCTTAACGGAAACCCCATATACTCGTCCGTGTTTTTTGATGTATTGATAGGTTTTATAAGGTATCTTTAAATTAACATACAGCTATAATGTAAAACCTTATAAGTCAACGAGGGTAGAACGACAAATTGTACCCCTGGTTTACACGACACTTCCGATTCACACCTGTTATTTAAACACCCACAGAAACTTAATTATCGTCCTGCGGAAACAATGTCTACACCTCGATGTCAGTATACAGAAGAAGTTAATTTCCATACTTATTAAAAATTGTTTATATAAATCATATTTAACAGTACACGTAAACGTACTCACATTCACAAATTAGGATTCATTGTGTCCATAGACAAATTAAACATTACAAATAAACAAAATTCGAAAATAAACGAGATGTCGTCTCCGACAGGGAACCGAACCCGCACTCGGTATTATGAATCACTCTCAACGAGACTGCATTATCATCAAAATCATTGTATTGCAGTTTATTACAAATGATTCTACAGATACTAGAATTTTATATCCTCCTATTTTCTTCTTTCTTTGCTTCTTACGTGTTGTAAGTCATCATTTGACTAAAATCCAACTTGATGATAAAAATGATGCTTATTTTTGCTATTTAACATACTGGAAGAATGCAAAATATGTATATCCATTGCTGACGGCGCTATAAACGCATAATGCTGAATAGCAAACTAATAAATGTTAAGGTCGCGGACCAATTACCACTACAGATGGTCAAGATCTCGTTTCATAGTTTTCTAGTTACTTGATTATATGGTTTAGTTACCCGACGACATCGCTTTTTTAATGCTGAGTGCAATTAAATTTATTGTTATATTCCTCGACCTGTCCAGATATAAATACCGTATCTAATAATACAAACAGCGGTTAACTCGTAAGGAATTGCTCTATAAATTGAAATTAAAACACGATGCCCGCTGCCCTTACATGCCAGAGGGGAATAAATCACATGTTTTTTTACAAAACAATAATAGAGTGCGTCGGGCTCATACTGTGGTGTTTGAAGATTTAAGTAATAGGCTTTTGCGGCGTATTGATACACCGGTTGCAGCTAGAGTTTGAGTGTGCCATATTACTAATTAATACGACATAAGTCGAGTAAATTAAACTCTACTGAACAAGAAAGTTGTGCGAAAACATTTAAGCAGGAAATTAATAATTTACTTAGTTTTGTAAATGATTCAATGTTATATGGTTTGTTAATTTGACTTCTATGACTTCCTCTTCCGTCCTCCTTGGATCGCGTCTCACTGATGTCTCGATGCCGCACTTCCGAATCAATATTATGTATGAGTGTAGCGAGTTGTCTAAATCGTACGGTCAATAAGGTTTAGTGTGAATGTAGCTGTTTTAGAATTAGTTCCGAATATGTAAATTGATAATTTCCGAATCACTCATGCGAATCCCATATATCCTTTATCCCATCCATTTTGTATATGTACATACATAGGTATTCTCTGTTTTAAATCAATTGTGTTAAAATTTTCTGATCTACGTTTTATTTAGTTTTTTTTTTATTTTATTTCAGGATCTGTAGTTTTAATGCTATCGGTGGTGTGTATGGGGTAGAGGTAGGTTGATAGAATTGAAGAAAATGGTATGCAGTCGACATCGATATTCATGAACGACTTACGCTCATCTAACATTTTAACAGAACGATTTATATTTGGGTGTAACATGTTATACCTAAAACTAAATTTATTTTCGTCTACCTGTGAAATAATTTCAAAGTTATATTGTACCTCCTCTACATATCTCTTAAACCGTTGTCGGCCTCAGTTTGACTGTTTTGATAAGCGTATGCATAGTGTATTTTATTTCTAATAATATAAGTTTCGCGAAATACATCTCCGTATAAACAACTAGCAATACCCGCGACTCTGTGTAAATAAAAATTTGGAATCGACATTACATCATAAAACCGTTCTTGACTTGAGGAATGTTGTGTCAGGTAAAAACAATAGTAGTAGCAACATGCGAATGCAGGTAGAGCTCTGATGTACATATAAACACAAAAGTAAAGTTATAATCCTTCTGTGTAAAAAGTATTAAAATATCTCTAGTTTTACATCTAAATATTCTAAAGCGATGTTACAATTTAACAACAACACTTGCAACAGAACTGATTGAAAATATATATTTCATAGTGCGAACGTCAACAACGGGATGTAATTAATATATCTAGATGTGATATATATTACACCAGACAGTGAGAAGTCGGCGTGTTGATTTGATTCTACTATCGGACGTATTGCCACTATTAAATTGATGGGTGGACTATTACAATTTTATAATTTGTGTGGCATATCCTTATGTATGTATATCCTTATGTGGATGCTTGTATATGATCAATCACATCTTTATTAGTAAAAATACTTCAGTTTATTTGTAGCATTCAAGCTGGACATATATGTATATACGAACGGACATATATTATTATATGATTGTCATTTTGGTTTAATTCGACAGCAAGTATATATGTGCTACCTCTTGATTTTTACATATCAAATAAATCTAATGCCGCGTAACCTCTGTAAATAGCTTTTATAAACCTATTCAGGTAATTGTTAACCGCTCTTATAAGTACCACACTCCTCATGCACACGCATGTGTGGGTGTGTTCAACCATACGGATTACATGTGTGAGCCGTTTGTTATTAATTAATGCGCATACACATAAATCAGTCGAGGTTCGTTAGAGAAGGAACAACGTAAAGGACTTTCACATTCGATATTTCTTTTTTACCCCAAAAAGTTCACAGAGTAAATAAATTGTAAGTAATTGCGCACTGCCGTCGCGGCCTATGGAGCTGAACGAATTCGTGTTGGCCGCCCATTCTCGAAGGAAGTACCTTTAAAACTTTTGAGGAGACATGACCAAGTAAAATACTTTATATGCAGCATCCAATATAAAAATATTTTTACGTACCCACACGTAGATTCGCGCTTGCTTCAATGAGTGGCTGCTAGTTGTTACTGTATCGATCTCTAACAATTGACAAAAGACGTTGACCTATGAGCTAAATACTTTATCGTTACAATCCATAATTAGTTACTTTTGGGTTCGGGTTTCCTCTCACAATGAGATGAGTTAAGGCCATAGGTTTCAACGTAGGCCAAGTACAGATTGACAGATTTTCACAGCTTTGAGAACTTTGTTCGTCTAATACAAATCTAATACAAAAAATATAAAGAATGAAATACTTTAAATAGAAGAATACATTATTAATAATAATGTAATAATTATTATTTATATAGTGGGTGTAATAATGAATGATAGTGTGCAATATTGTATTTTATTAATAAGAAAATACCTACTGATTATAACACGGGTATAAAACTTTAAAAGTTTTAAGAGAAGGTAAATTTGGGCTCAACACGAGAAAATAAGAGTTAAGTTACGCAACGGAAACAAGAGTGTATACTGAAAGAAATTAATTTTGTTGGTTTAAAAGCAAATTTAAGGCGATGGAAGTAATTTCGAATGAGTAAGTAAAAGTACATATTAACGTAATATATTTAGTGTCTGAATATATTTCCATAAACGTTAAAGTTCACTTATGAAAGATTTATATACGATTATACTGAAATTTTGCAATGTAAAGACTACAAAATTTCTGAGATTTTGGATGCGCGTTCTAAAAATCCGTAAATGCCCAATAGGCAGTAAAGTATCGCTACGACTTGGGTAAGATCGTCACCATTGTCAAAGAGTTCAGATTCATTGTTGGATTTTATTCAATGAAGAAGAGGCTCCAGTTCCTAAATAATCCTTACTGCATGTAAGGAGATAAAATTCACAAAACATTTGGATGTAAACAAGGCCCTGACGAAGGACCAAGCTCGAACAAAACACGCCTTTAACATGAGATTAGTAGACCTTTGTTATAAGTCTGTGTTTGAACTGTATGATGTCAAAAGCACGGATTTTTACTTGGTTTATGCAACAGTGGTTCAGGAGCACGGTTTAGATGTATCGGGAAAATTAGACAAAATGTATAAAACAGCTTTTAAAATCGAGAAAAAATTCTTTCGGGTGTGGTTACTATTCGTAGAGAAAAGTATGATGCTTTCGCGAAGGAGAGCGAGTCACTAAACGTAAATAAATCAAGAATACATAACCTAATGTTCATAGATGTCCCGTACCTCACAAAAGCAATTTCGTTTATAACTATGGTTGCATCTCCAATAACATATTCTAACTTTTAAATCTTCCAAAAATGTTTGAAGTGCCTTATTAATTTCATTCGTAATTACACAATAAACAGACAAGCTATCATAGTACATTAGTATCACATCCATGGTTCATCGGACGCTTACTGACATGTGTTACCAATTAGCGGGAACAACGAGCGCCCCACGTTCTGAAGCGACCGCACTTGATTAGCTTTTATTGTCTGTGTCTACCCGGTTGGTCTAGTTTACATCTCACACACGGGTTTTTTGTTCCGTCAACTTATCGTATGACAATGAGTGATTAATTGCCGAACTGGTTATTGTTTTATTATTTGTTATAACGCTTGTCGTATTATCTACATCGTTATTCGAGTTAAGATTGTAATTCCTCCTTAATTACTTGTTTTTCTTTTATGTTTGATATGTCACTTCGCTAACTTGGAATTCGAGGTAAGCGGACATATCAGTCAATGAACGCGATCACTCAAACGGTTCTCATATGAAGCCAGAATAAGGTATCTGTTCCCTTATTCTTATTATTATTGCCTGAAAATGAGAAATTCGGCCGGTATAGAAATATTTTTCCTTCAAATTAGACACTGGTTTACCAAAAAGTGATATTTTAAAAAATCACACATTGGATAATAATTATAAACTTTCAAATTGTATATTAATCTATATTAAAATTAAAAGATAACAAACCTTTATACTACATGTTTTTTGAAATTTATGAAATACTAGTAGTAAATACATTAAAAAAAAACAGGTGAGTGTTATGTGTGTTAGAAGTTATATTTTATTGATGTAAATAAATGAAGGAAAGATTTCTTTACGCATCTAAACAGGTCATACTCAGCTGACGAAAAGGTTATATTTAGTACCACAAAACTTTCAGTAAACAAGAGATACTGTTAT
Source organism: Megathymus violae (assembly GCA_003671415.1). Taxonomy (NCBI): domain Eukaryota; kingdom Metazoa; phylum Arthropoda; class Insecta; order Lepidoptera; family Hesperiidae; genus Megathymus; species Megathymus violae. Next base: position 579,193 of record PDGT01000015.1, on the reverse strand, counting down.
TGAATAACAATATATTACGTTTTTGTAAAATTAAAATTTATTTAAGTATTTCCATACATACCTGTACAAAAATAAATATGTCATTCTTTTTTTAATACCGATAACGTCTCTTCGCTATCACGGCTTCTTTGTGATCTTTTTAATCTCTATTAATCCTGGTACAAGACGGCGTAACTTAAAAATATAATGCTCACATTTTTTTTGTCTTCATGTAGTTATAAAGAAACTAAAAGTTTTACTTTAAACAGTAGGTGTCTCATTACAACTTACTCTTAAGAAAAAAAAACAGATTATCAACATACACAACACAGATTATCA
>PDGT01000015.1:464808-578763 GCA_003671415.1 Megathymus violae | reverse complement strand
GGGACAAGCTTGGAAAACAAATAAAGAAAAGAATTCCTGTCCCCGCTAATTTGAGAGATCTCAAAAACGCGTTACAAGAAGACTGGACCGCCATCCCTCAAGATTTTATTGATAACATGATTAGAAGTATGCCAAGAAGACTGAAAGCAGTTCGAAGAACTAGAGGGGGCAACACTAAGTACTGATTACAGCCCACATTATAGCCTTTTTAAGCATTTATGAATAAAAAAAAATTAATGTTAAGTATAAAATTTTTCTTTCCTGTAAATTTTTCTTTTTTTCTGAATTTCGTGAATTTTTATCCTTTAACTTTGTTTTTTCGACTTTCGCATTTTTAAAATAACGAAAAATAAGCAAAATACAAATTACTATACTTCATTGTCACAAATTTCCATGATATTTTGTTTTACACGCACTTTTTTTTGCGTTCCTCTAATTTTGTCCATGAGTTTATATATATATATATATATATATATATACAGTGAGTTCCATCGACGTATGTAACTTTTTTGCATCAGAAAATATACGCTGAACAATATTCATAATACACTAAAAAAATATAACTTCAAAATATGTCATTTTAGCATATTTTTGACCTAATATTCAGAAAATGTTACAATAATGTCATAAAGTGCAAAAAATATAACAGTAAATTATTTTGTAATTTCCTTATGTATGCAATGACAATGGATTGGGTAATAAACGCTTGGAGGATTATACACACGATCCAAAAGCGCCGCTATTTCGGTCAAAGCTTCCAGCAGTTACTTTATACAACAATTCTATTGTACGATGTTTCATAAGTGCCTGCCATACTGCCATAACATTTCACAAAGAGCCCCGGAAATTCCTGAGTCTATACGACGGTGTGTTACAGGGCGATGCGAAGTTCATCTTCTGTTGCTTGTAATTTTACTATCGCTATGAAATACTTAAAGCCGCTTTGATGTGACCAGCACTGAGTTTATGTGCTTTGAGAATTAAACGGCGGGATTTTTATGGTTTAGATGGAAACGAAAGATATGGTGTTAGTACGTTTGATTGAATTGTATGGGATTGTGGCACGTGCTCCTTATGTGTTTTATTCATTTCATGTCTAACTTTGAAGTGCTCACAATTGGGCAGTTCCGGATTCGTATGTGGTGTTTCTATTCCAGCTTTCGGAACTGTTTTGTTTTATGAGGAGTTTAAATAGGTAGATCTTTAAAATTCGATTTAATTGAATTCAGAGGCATTATCCCTATTATAAGTTTTTGTGAAGTACTACTGTACTTTCAAAATCAAACCTTAAAATAATATGAAAAATACTAATAAATTTTTGATTTATGGAATTGTAAGTTATCGACTTGACCATTTGTCAGAAAGTACTTACCTATTAACAGTTGCTGCGTGTTATCATACCCTTGATGATCCAAATTATATCCATCTTCAGTAAGCAGGAAAGAATTAGATTTATTTAGTAAAGCATAAACATAAGTAAATGTAATGTATTGATTGTATGACTCAAATGTAAAATTACGCATACTAAAATAATTAATAAAAAAATTAAATTTGAAAGTTATAATTTACTCGTAGAATAGGTATATAAGCCGTTATAAGTATAAATATACAAATAATTGTATTATTAGCTAACAGACTACCTAACAAAGCAGTATAGTAAAATCATCTTTATGTTATGAAAAATTGCAATCTTTAAATGTACTTTCATCATACATGAATAACTATTTTAAATATAGCAATTTTCCAATTCCAATATTCACATAAATAATGTCGTCCTCCAACACTTTTTGCCACATCATCTTCATAAATCATGCACGCCAATTACAACTAACTTACAGGCGGAGCTGTAACACTAATTATAAGTTCTCTTTGTGCGTCCACATCAAAGACGTTTGACATAATAAGATATTTCTCAGCTACTCTGACATTTCCAGTAACCATAGCACTGGACTTGGTCCACCGCTAATATACCGTTAATATTGAGCGATCTCAGAAAGTCAACCTACAGGCGAACTAGATTTTTACTACTGAGACTATTTGAATTAATTTAAAAATTAGATAGTTTTTAACAAACGGTTTTTAATATATGCGTTCCTAAGTAACTACCCATATTTCAGGCTGAAAAAGAGGTAATCAGGTAATTTCTTGCAGCGCATAAGATCATTCATTCTATCCTAAAATTCGGTGACTAAGTGATTGAGAAAAAACAATATTATTATATGTATATCATCATAATTATTTTTCCACAATATCCTAAAAGATTCAATGGGAACATTAAAATATAACCTTACTTGATAAAAATATACTTCATCGCCTATTTCTGTATTCGTCGTCGGTGGTACCGGTCGTTCATCTAGTGTCGTGTCAGTAATAGTAGCAGTAATGTGCAATTAATCAAATACATTCTCGGATTCAAGACGTTCAATACGGTCAGATTCTTTGAAGCCATGCTTCGTAATCAGATGTATTTAATAGATGCTCTGAGTTTTTAATTAGCTATAGCCATATCAAATATGTACTCGTACGAGTAGTTAAATGTGTTAATTATTATTATCATTCTTTATATTACGGAACAGAAGTTTTGAACTCTTTCAAATCGATTTTAATTTCTATTTTTTTTTGGATTCAATAACTTGATAGGATAAAAGTTTGATAAAGTCAGGCAGTTTGTGCATTAAGTATTAATAATAATATTAGAACGATAGAATATCTTCTACTTTAATTACAATTTTACCATATATTTCACTAAGTGCTTTATACTTACTCACTCTTTTTGGGAGATAAACAGATTTCACAAAAAGTCAGTCCAACTTGACAGTAACTTACACGAATATTACATGTTATTTAAATTATTAGATGATGTTTTTCAAGTGTCACCCTATCTTCTGGTTTTGCCTCTTCCACATAAGCTATTACGAATGGTAATTTTTTTTTAAGTTAAAAAAAATAACCTACCACTTTGGCAGGGTATGCAGTCAGCAGTCCTCTGAACATTCTGACCCTGACAAGGTGCGCCTCCGTTGAGAGGGTGAGGTTCCGTACAGCTCCGGGTTCGACGCTGGCCTCCGGCGACTCGACCGTTGCAGCGGCACTGTGTCCAAGGACCCCATGAACTCCATCCACCATTTACTGTTAAAAAATTAAATGAAACACTCGTATATTGTTTCGTTGTTTTTTTCTCTCTGAGTGTAGATTAATATTAAATTTCTGAAAATTTTAAGTATTTATTAATAGTAATTAAGTCTACTGTTTACAATAAACTAAAGTTACATGTTCTTCCATACTTCCGTGTGCTTTTGACACAAAAGCTTCCTGTTTTTCTATTTACGTCTACTCGGAGCTGTTATATGACACAGGGCAATCCTACTGTCCATTCCTCATGTAAATTAAATACAAGGAGTTAACTCCTTACAACTGAATAACTTAATCTCGTAAAATTATTTATTATTATACACTATGCTTTAACAAATTTATTTTTATTAGTACGCACAATGACAATTTAATCAGAAATATCTCTTATTTTATCTGCATTCATTACTTCAGTCCTACCTCCCTGGCTGCTGCATTTGTCTCTCAACCCACACACTATGACTAACTACTTACCATTTTGGTCGGTGAGTAAAAATCAATTTATTGTTTTTAATTAACGTTTAAAAGTCCATTTCGAATTTAATGAAGCTATAAAGAGTTTAATTAAACCAGTTCCGTTCAAACGAAAACGATAAAGAGAAATGTAGGTAGGTACTTACATAATTTTATATCTTAAAGATCGCGTTCGGCTGCCATGCAAGCTCGCGTGTGGACCAAGTGACCTAACTACCCAGGTGGATCTAGAATGCTTAGCCACATGCAAATGCCTTGTTGGCTCGTTTGCCGTATTTAGGTTTTAATCGGGTCGGGTCGATTTTTATGGTACTTTTATCGATGTTTATACTCACACATCTACCTAATAACAAGTACCTACGCTTTGCATTAAGATAAACGTTAAAATTTTAAACCCGGTGGGTGACATTTATTTAAGATATTTAAAATAATAAGTAAATAATAATATAATAATAAATATTTTTACAAAAAAAAACCCGACTTCCATTTGAAGAAAGTTAATTTCTTGGTTTCATCTCCTATTCTTCAACTTTGGAGAGGTAGTATTTTTTCAAATTTAATTGGCATCAACCGGGATTCCTCTCAAACAAGAAAGGAGTTTTCCATATCTGTCAGTAATTAACAGATTTCTGAGGTAATGAACATTAAAAAAAATACAAAAGTATTGAAACACTTCTCTGAAAGTTGGATAAAAAGAAGAGAAGGAAATACTAATATTTAACGAACGTTAATGGAATCATTCTATTGCCACTATTATGTTTATTGATTAACACCGAACTGAATCTGTGTAAAATAAGAAAAATCAATCGTTACAGGAATTGTCTCTGAACATGTTATAAAATTTCCAGTAGTTGACAACGAGTTATATTTCCAGCAAGCGAGTTCCCTGACAAAGCATTGTTGCCTGGAGGAAGCCTGGTCTAGTTTTAGAAATGGTGGTCTGTTCCGCAGAAAATTAGATATCGACCGCAGCATGGTAAGAACAAGTCGTGTCCTGCCTTTGAATCGAGACACGGCAAGTTTGCTTTACGATCCCGTGGCTTATGTTGTGGTTTGGAAATCATTTTGTACCTAATACGATTGTCAGTTTGCGTTATATGGGTAGTGATTGATGAATAGGACTTGTAGACTTTGTAACCCACGTACTTCTGTTAACGACCTACAAGAGGTATACAGTTTTATTGCTACATTAGTGGCGTCAGTTGGAACCTCTTATTTGTACGTGTCGGTGGATTCTTCAATACTCAATGTATTGTGTTGGCCCGAGAGGAATTGTAAAAATGTTCTTTTTTTTTTCTTTTTTGTCGGTTTGTGACGATTTTGAAAATAAGTTTGTAATGATAGTTATCATACTTGGAGGTTAGCTATAATGAAGAAATATTATTGATGTTTAATCAAAGATTGTCATGATAGTGAACTTAGGGATCGTAACAGTTGGTTTCGATTTTTAATTGCAGTCAATATCAGTCGTTTAAATAAATAATAAATAAACGTTAACACACTCACACCCCCGCATTAGGATTCCCTGTGTCGCGGGTGGCATGGACATACATATATATGACATCACAAACACCCATGACCCGAGAACAAATATTTATCTGTCACATAAATTTCTGCCCCGGCCGGGAATCAAACCCGGGACCCCTCGCTCGGCAGGCAGGTTCACTACCAACTGGGCTATGGGGTCGTCTTTACTAATTGGCTCTAATTGTGACGGCACGACAAGACAACTAAAAACCTCAGTATTATTTTATATATTTTTAATAGTCTGATACCAACCTCATAAAACCTACGACTAAGCCGTAATTATACAAATAAGAGGAATAATGCAAATAAGCAAAATAAAGAGGACAGGTCTGGCCATAAGAAGTAAATAGATCTTTTTATTTCTGTATTATTTACAAAAGTGTTAACAGATCGTTATCAAAACAACATTAATATTTTATTAAGTAATAATATTTTTTCAAAACTCTTAATAACTCTCAAAACAAACGGCATACGAAAATATCTTTCAGTCAGAAAATGTATACCGTAAAAATAATATCAATCAGGATAAAACCCCTTAATGTTTCGAAACAACCACACGTGACCTATATATCCGTAAAAAACACCCCATGGTATATTACAGTAATTTTTTCCATCTCTCAAGGATTCTCTAAAACGCTGTATAATAGCCGATACTTCCCCAAATTGCGTGTAATAGCCGAGTTACATTATTTTAACGGTTATAAATTGTCAGATTTCACAGCTACACCACATGTTGCCTTGAATAAGGTTCTCGTCACACTACACGGCAACTATACTTGCCAATTAGAATGGTTTACGGAACGAGTGGAGAGTTCCTACTCGATAAGAGTTTTAACACAACCTTACCTAGTTTTATTGCTTAGATCTTCTCTTTTATAAAACAGTAACGCAAAATCTAGGCATTTTAGAGTAACACATTAAAGTGCGATAAATCGCCTAGTGGTCCAAATTAAACCATAATTTATTTAAATTTAAATTTTGAACATTATTAAGGTACTGCTGTCAAAGAATATACCCCTATAATTGGTTTTTATACTAAATCTATTCAGAAAACACAGAAAACACGAAATTTCCGCGCGCGGCTTCTAAACTTCAAACTTTTTGACAACCACCAATGTCATTTAATTTGCAGAGGTTTTATAGTTCGAATATGAATCAATAGATGGCTCTATAATGGAAACTGTCCAAACGTCAAACGAACATCTCTTTTCAGTTTGACTTTATTCATAAACAAAAGAGTAAATTTTGAATGTGGATGTGTCAAATGAATGGTAGTGTGCGTTATGTTTATTTTCGTTAATTTCATATATTTCCAGTGCATATTACATAAAAATATTAGCTTTCTGCACATCTTCTCTATGAAAACATTAACTGTGCCAAATTTCGACCTCCTCCGTTCGCGTAATTGTCGTAAAAAGGTGTACAAAGGTTTTGCTTTATGTATTAATATATAGATTTATTTAGTTCTATTATCTGGTGCCTTCATACGGATTTTTTTTTAATTACTAGCACACTGCCCTCGCTTCACTTTGGGAAAACTACGCCTTACGCTAAGAAATAGTATATTATTTTTAATTATTTAATAACTTTTTTATTTATGGACAAATTGCAATGAAACAAACTTTAAGTACCTATTAAGTAACGCTTACTACTGGATATTAGTGAAAACCAGAATGCAATTGCTCAAGCTGCTTCTGAGATTGGCGCGAACAAACGCACAAACAAACAGACAAAAATTCTAACAACAATTTTTTTGTGTTATATTGCTTTAATAAAGGCCTCTAATAATAGTTTTTTGCATATATCGTTCATGTACAGAAAGCGAACATTTAGAATTTTATTATATGTATAGATAATGTATAATATGTTTTAGAATCTAATTCTTTAAACGTTAACGATGCAACGCGTTCCGTAGTAAGAAATCCAAAAATTAGAATTAATGATGATGTTGAATGTGTATGACGTAGTTCATTAAGGTCTTAGCGCGATCATTTAATGATTATTGATGGTGTTTGTAAAACGAATGCCGAGCGGAATGAAGAGAACGAATAAAAGCATAAATTTAAAAAGCTAAAAACTAAGTAATTGGCGGTAAGTTATAATAAGAACTGTTAGTAACCAAAATATCAAAAACTACCCACTGTAAGTAAAGAAAGATCCGACAATCTATATTAATAATCCAATTGTAATGGGGTTGAATCTATATATAAATTTTTTTATCGAAATTTTAATTATATAACCTTTGTTATTGGATATAGAGGTCAAAACATATTTTTGTAATTTTTTCAGTATGTCTGTCTGACTGTATATTACCACTGAATAGATTTGAATGATACTTGGAATATAAGTAACTTATATTATGAGTCACCATTTATCATTTTTTCATTGCATAGCTTTTCATTTTCATTGGAACTTAAAATAATATGGGCATTCTGTTAAGAGGGCAATAAATAAAACATTCACTGTCTGGCTGCATCTATCATAATATAATTAATATATTTCTAATTCGTAGGACCTAAGACAACCCATTCCTAAAACAATGCAGGTACTATTTCTAAGCGTAAAGCGTTGATATTAAGAAGGCGGATTGCTAGTACTAAATATATGTGTAGAAAAATCATCGGAGGAATTTTGATAGTCAGGTACGTATACAGTTCATCACCATGCACGAGCTATGATAGAATTTGACAGGGTAGTATAACAACAGTAGGCATGTCGATTTGAGCTTAAGAATTGATTTAAACGTGCTAAAACAATTATTAATCGTAAAATAGTTGAATAGTAAAGTATTGAAGAAGAAGAAACTAAGAATTTAAAAGCTGTCCCCAAATAAATGAATAGTGCAATGAATCCGAACATAACAGAAATAATCTGTATCAAGCAAGCTAAGACCGTAATCGAACGAGGCCCGGCCACCCGCAGTTTCGTAATATAGGCGTTTTCTCGACAATAAAAATTGATTGCCCCATTAGAGCACGGGATTGTTATTAACCTATTAAAGTACTGTTAATATAAATAATAATATAACATCCAGCATAGACGTTAAGTTCGGAATGTGGTATCACACTGATGGTGTGATATAAACAGAAAAGAGCATTGTTGATACTTACATTGTTATCAGAGCGTGTGAAAAAATCTTTCTCAGAAGTTTTAATCATTTACTATTTTGATCAGTAGATCTTTCGATGTTTCAAGAGAGCTGTTTTTAAATTCCGGTGATCCTATACCAAAACCATCATTGACTTAAGTTATTATATCATATGACCCAGTTACAAGTGCTAATTTAAAATATTAAGTAATATTAAAAGAATAATTAAAATATGAGTAATTATATAAAAGGTTTTATAATATTATGCAATCAAATAGAAATAAACATCAGTGAGAATAAAAAATCCAGGTGAATTAAGTCTTCGTCGATAACGAAATCATTTAAACAAACAACCCTGCATATAAATCCTTACATCGATCCATCAATTCGCGTGACTGTACGTAGCAAGAGGATTAAAAAGCCGTTACAATTTCAAAACATGTTTGCAAGGGATTATTAATTAATACCACCAAACATAGCGAGCGTCGAGGCCCAAGGTTGCTGGTAGGTCTCACCGACAACGACAGCTACATGCGATGTAGAAAGTTTTAAAACTTTTTCCTTTCAAAGAATGTACGACATCTTAAACTTTGACATTAAACCCTATTGAGGTAGGTTTTTAATCACACGTAAAAGTTCTTAATGCTCGTGCTAAAATCGACTCGACTGTAACTGAATATATATACCTATCAAGGTCCCATTAGATCACTAACAGGACATAATTGACAAGTACTCATATTAGAGATGGTGTACCGGAAACGATATTTCAGTCTTAACGGACTGTCTTGGAATGGCTAATGGCAGCTAGTGGTAATTTATGATGAGTCTTACTAGAATCGTGGAATTAATCAGCTGAAGTGGCAAAGGTCAAGACGTCGTTTGAAAGAATAAGAATTAATTAGTTAGACTTCGAACGGCTGTAATAACTTAGAGCAAGTAGTGCAGAGTAGTTTTAGAATTCCATAAAATAAGGAGATGGCCGGAAACTCTTGGAATCAAACCGATCCGGGCCAGTTGCGATAGCATCCGAGTACCTTAGCATCGGACGTCAAAAGAAATGCATATGCATGAGGCATATATCCTTTAACGTTCCATGGAACATAAATATACTGTAGATTGAAGCTAAATCTAAAGGACTGAATATCGCTCCCGGTTGGCAAAGAACATTACAAAGCCTGCACGCAATATACAATATACGATTTAGTTTTTATCGTATTGTCGAAAACATGCGTTTTTATCAAGATTTCAAGGACCGCTGAACTGGTGAAAGAATTATTTTATTCGACAATTACTCAGAACACGTCAACTTGTTAGCTGCGGCGTTTAAGGCAGTCACTGTAATTCATTTACAAAGGGAAGTTGATGATGGTGGAAACAACTTCGTTAACTTTATTTGATATTCAAGTGTGATTCGGAAGCGTGTTACATTTGTTCAACGTTTTATTTTCTGGACTATTTCTTGAGGCGTTTTTAGTTTTTTTAAAGTCCTTCCAAGTTACTAAGTATGTAATTTTTTTCGAAGTCTCTGATCATTTTAAGTACTTCACTATGCTGAAAGGTATTTTAACTTCAACAGTAATGCCACAATCGATTCCCCACTACTCGATATATCAGAAATGATCAACGAGTTGGCCTAGTCTAACGCGGCATCTAACAAGGCGTCTAGGCACGTTTTATTATTTCATGTGTAATTTATCTGACAACCGACAATTCCCGATGCTGTTTAACGCTCATTTCACCCTCGATTGTTCGTAATAACTATCTTTACTTCAGTGAGATCAAAGGGCATGCGCCGATGGCTCGCAATTATAGCAACGCAAGCGCATGGGAGAGTCATTAGGGACGCTGCATCGCCCACGCCGCGTTGGAAATATGGCGCCTGCTAACTGATTGCAATCACCACCTCCGACTTAGCACGTCCGAAAACTTCAGTGATTTTACTTCGGATTTTTAATTCTGTTAAGAGCAAAATTAAAGTAGGTCCTATCACATCAAGAAAATGGTAAAATCTGATTTTTGGTATACAGAATCCGAAGATTATCCTGCGCATACACATAGACTTAGAAAATTTGCAAGCTCTCTCTTTACAATACTAGTATAAATGATTTACTTCAAGGTGAATAAAAAGAGCGGAAGCTAAAAGGTGTAAGTATAACAAATTTCACGAGCTCTGGAAAAATCTGGAGGACAAAAGGCCGTCGACAAACTATGCTGCAGTTTGGTAGAATATTGTAAATATGAAAAATTGTACTAAGATGTTAAATAAATTAAAAAAAAAGCAATCAATCAAAACATTAAAATCTTAGATGCTTATTTCATGTTAAATAATGTAATCATTCAATAAAAATTATACTCGCCTAAGAAACGTAATACTATTGACAATTTGAAAAAATAACAAAACTACAAACAATGCAATGTTGATTCTGCTGCCGGAGGTAAAAATCAGAACAGTCAACTCGAACAGACTGTTAGTGGTTTTAGTTAGTGAGTGGTCGAATCCGCGGGAAATTGCTTGCTTACACAGAGAGTTCCGGCTAAAGGCCATGTTACACTGATTGACAATATGTTGACATCAGGAACGGACGACGTGGCGTGTAGAAATATCGAAGGACCATGTTTGTGAGTGCAAAGCACTATATAGCTAGAAATGATTATAGCTTCATATTTAAATGTTTGATTATTTTAAAACGTTGCAAAAAGTTTTTAAGAATCCCCTGTCATAAAGAAAATATTAAAACAAGTAAAATTATGTTTTAGGTATAAGTATCTTTGGTTCCAATGTATATAAACAAAACATATTTCCTTTTTTTAGCCACGAAATTCGCATTCAGACTTTACAGACTGTAAACGATTTGACCATGAATGTATTTACTTCTGATACCAAATACAACAACTCAAAAATACAATCAATCGTACATTGACATTCAAGGTCACGTTATTGCGAAGAAGCCTATTATCATTGTTGTCGTAAATTAAATACGATAAGCAACGGTATCTTAACTCTCCTATACATAACAACATTCTACACAATACAAGTGCCGCTCAACAAGTCCATAGCTGTCTAGAAACATCTTCATTTGGTTGTGGAGTGTCGTTAATGCTTGTCATTTCACGGCCGTTAGTGGAACGAGTGGTTTAGAAACGTAGGTTCTAATTGGAATAGTTATCCTCGGTACAAACTGAGACCAATTAAGTTTATTAGAGGGCTCGGTGCCCTTTATTTGGACTATGGGATCCAATGTTGCGCCGTACGTATGGATTTCTCAGCTCCGTAGGTACATTGCTTGTCGTCTGGCCGTGTACGGAATATATTTTTGGTTTTATAATATGAAATCTGTGTAAATAAGATGATAGATTCGTCGATGTGCATTGGAAAGATTTTTTAGTCTTATTACTTAAGAATCTTGGTTCTATCGTTTGACACGATGTTACACTGCAGGGCAGGTTTCTTTCATTACGAGTGATGAGACATATTTAATGTAAATTTACTGGTATAGTTTACAGAAATAGTTGAAAGGTTAGAATAATAGATGACGTTTGTAAATGTTATCCGGAATGAAATTGAGTGTATATTGTATATACTGTGAAAGAACATTTATCTTAAGTGTAACTAATCAAACGGTATTCAATACTATTTTATACGGGATTTGTTGTTAGAATCAATTTAATTTTAAGTTGTGAAACCATGAAAATTCAAAAACTAACTGAATCTATCGCGAGTCGTAATCTGCCGATACTTCGTGATGGCTAGTCAAATATTTCATTTCTGTGTACCTATTTTCTGTCTTTCTTGAATGTTCAATACTATTTTCGTGAATAACTATTTGAAATCTAAAGCCGGAATGCAAAGATTCATAAAATTTTATTCTCTACAATAATTTTCAGGGAATTTTCAGTTTAAGGGTGCTACGGTAATAATTCGAGTCATTTTCCATTACCGAGGACCGTATAATTTTAGCGTTTTAAGTGGAACATTTTGCTTTGTGATAGTTAAACCGTAGTTCCTTATTCTCAGTGAAATTGAAATATAGCAGTTAAAACATTGCTAAATTAAAATAAAAGCATTAAGTCTCACATATCCTGAGCACAATACAACGTGTTGTGTTGGGCACGACATACATCAATAAGATATCATGTCTACTAAAAAACAGTACACTTATTCATCTATCACATAAATGTTTGCTGCAGCCGGGAATCGAACCCGGAATGAATCGCTATAGGTAAAGTCCCTACTTAATGAACCACTGGGTCATTAAAGAATATATGCTTTACACATTCGTAGTTTAATGTTTTCATCATGTACTTACCATAAACAGTCAAGAGAGCGGACTCAGAAATTCTTTTCCCTGCTATATTTTCAGCCACGCAACTGTAGTTCGCCATGTCCTAGAAACAAAGATTAGAGATTAAAAATCATAATACTTAATTACTTATCTGCATGTCAAGCAAGGGATCCCAGGTTCGATTCCTGGTTGGGGCAAACATGTATGTGACAGGTAAATGTTTGTTCATCGGTCATGGGTCTATGCCACCCACGACAGAGTGAATCATAGTGTGGAAATCAAAAAAAATATATATTTGCAAGCTTACACCAGCACATATTAAAATAAGATATTTATCACTTGCTCATTTATTTTTGATAATGGAGTATGAAGATGATGATGGGTGGTTCGCTTACCTGTTTTATAACTAAGACACTTTATATCATTTTTTTGAGAATAAAAATTATATCTAAGTATTTATAATAAAAGGCTAGGATCTTTTTTTTCGGTGCACCAAAGTAATTGCAGCCATCGTAACATTAATCAGTCATTGTATTCGAGTCCTCAACACTAATGACCATAATCTGCAGTTGTAGCTAAATACGAGGTAGTGTATAAGCCAATTTCGTATGTTCATTATTTACGCAGAATTAATAAGGTTAATTAAAAGAAGACAACGCAAAGTAAGCAAGACAGTAAGATTTACTAAACAATTTATGACATAGTTACACAATAACAAACGCTATGCAACTAAAAGCATATCCAACAAAGTTGTATGAAGACACTGATGAAGATAACCTCAAACATTGTAAACGGGAGACTATAAACCTTACATTTAATTAAGAGAATGCTCTCGACACCCAGCGATAATATTTTGAGAGTGCAGCTGTTACTCGCGCTAAGAGAAGCGGAATTTCAAAAGAGATTTCACGAAATTATTACGTTCATGATACAGAATGGCGAATTATTAATTAATTAAAACATTATGACAGATAGTAGCAATATTTAATTTGATTAGGCATTGGAATATAAATATTAATGCAAAAAATGGATATATAATTTTATTTATTATCTATTACTTGTTTCTACTTATGCAATAACTACCTAATAGTACCTTCGTGCTCTGTATCTTTACAATGATAACTGTAATATTTAAATTTGCGTTTTAAAAATTTAATATTTTCTCCATTTTATGTATAAAATATTCCAGGGAACTGTTTTTTGCGTTCCAAGAAATAGTTTTTTTCTTCTAAAAACACAATATTTTCATATGATTTATCTACTTGCTAAAGAACTTCCATACTCATCTTTATTTTCGTTTCCGCGGAAACTACTCTGTTACTCGGAATAGAAATTGTTTTAAGTTAATATCCGAGCCGAGTAGTAGCCTAGTGGTTTGAACGTAGGTCTTGTACACTCGTTCTGGACACAAACGTGTTCAAATTATGTGTATGTTGCTAATTAATTATCACTCGCTTTGGTGAAGGAAAATATCGCGAGGAAGCCTGCACATGAGAGTTCTACATAATGTTCTCAAAGGTATGCGAGGTCTGCCAAACCGCACTCGACTATGACTTTACCCCTCTCAGTGTGAGAGGAAATCCGGATCCAGCAGGGGATAACGTGGGTTGTAATTATGACCCTTAACAGAAGTCAAAACTATTTCAAATACCATCTGAATGTCTTTAGTAGTTAACGCGTGATTTAATAATAAACAGATGATATTCTAAAAAAAACAAATGTCGAAAGTCACGTTGATAACAAAGCTGTTTTATTATTAGTTACAAAAATCATTACTACTGATAACTTCGTTAACCGCTTTACTTTAAGGTCGTGGCGTCGGAACTCGAGTTCATTATTTAGTAGCGTGGCTTCATCGTAATTAATATACGTCTGCTCGCGGCCGCTAATTAGTGAGCACTGAGAAACCAGAGATGGTAGGCTATTTGCGATGTTGTTTGAGACCGAGATATGGTCCGGTGGTTTATTGTACATATATGAATATCCCGTAAATTTTCTCGTTGTCCTGAATATGGATGGCTTCAATGTAAATGTCTCTTACCGTAAGCTCTGGTTAGATATTATAATAGGGTAGGTTTTAATGATGGCTATAAAATATATTTATTATTGACAATATTTTTGAAATAAAAAAAAACCACTGCAAGTTGAAGAAGGTGAAGTTCTTGGTTTCATCTCCTATTTTTCACCTTTAGGGGTGTTATTGTTTCTTCATATTTTAGCGGAACTAAACTTAAAGTATACCCTCTCAAACAAAACACGAATTATCCAAATCGGTTAATAAATGACGGAGTTCTGATGTAACAAAAATAAAAAACAAGCCAATTAAAAATTACACTACACCATCTGCTAAAACTTTACTTATTTCGCTAAATTCAACTTAAGTAAAACAAAAAAGGTAAATAGAATACACACTGTTATATGCATTACAGTAAAATACTAAACAAGATGTAATCTATTACTTTGAGTGCAATAATTTCATTAAGAACATAAGCGTAAACAAAGCAATCAGAGAAAACTAAATGGAGAATCGAGATTTAATTTTACAAAAGAGGTACTGACATTGAATTAATTGTACGAGACGAATATCTGTTTTGGTGAAATATATAATTGAATTACCACAGCTTTAAACACTTTTATCAACACGAATCCCGAAGCTTGAAAGGGTGCGGCGGAACGCGGTAAAAGGACGACACGAAAGGCGACAGGGACTTGTGTTGCAATTAATAAACGTCTATCTTACTCGACTAATTAGACGCAGTAGTCAAGATAAAATAAACAATTCGCGTCAAGATGCCGCGATTGTCTGTGTCACTGAGGTGGGGAAACAGACTGGGAGAGAGGAAATGAACGCCTTTGTTGAAATATCTGATGTGGTTCAAATTGAAGTTCGCCCGATCTAATTGCTATTAGACAAATGTCAGGCTATAGATGTGATGTGAGTGGCCGATTTGAATTCAGGGCAAGGACTAAGTAAAGAGATAGGTACAAGTCAGGTCGTCTAACGGCTGCATGTATTTGAATAACATTTGAGGTATAAACGAAAGCCTTATTCTCTGTTAAGAGTACTGGCAAATTGATTTTAGCAAATCGTTATTTAGCAAGGTGTTAAAGATATTTTAAGGCGAAAATAAAGTTATCATTTATAACTGATATTATAAGAAAATCTTGCATAATTTGTTGTGAAAAAGAAAAAAAAATTAAATAATTCTCCAATATTCTGGTTCAATAAACATAAATATCTAAACGAAATCAAAAATAGTATGAAAGAATTGGCGCCGTATGCATTGTGTAGGAAACAATAACAAAAACAAGTAACAAACTTTTCGCCTTTCAATTTCGGCTTTCCGTTACAACCATAATGAAAAAAACGAAACATGTAAATATTATTCTTGCCTGAAACATTTCACCCATATCAAGGCGAACAAAAAAATGATTTACATATCGCAACATCTGATTCGCGTAATAATAATGCCATCAAAGTAACAAGCTCGGTTTGTTTGAATGAGAGGGTGGACACGTGTGGCGGTGTGAATGAGTCACGGTTGTATGAGTAACCAAGTAACCGATTCCAATCTTATTAAGATTCTGAATTTAACTTGTTCTATGTTTAACAACTTTAATTGTGTAGTTATTTGAGATTTCAGAGGATGATATACATATATGTAAATTCGAAGCTTAAATGTGAATATTTATTGTTGTTTATATTTGCTATTATTTTTATTATACATATACTAGTGCACCGCTCGCGCTTCGCTTCAAAACACCTACACTCTACGCTTAGAAGAAGCACCTGCATTGTTGCTGGACTGGATTTTTCTTGTTTTGTGAATTATTTTTGATATATAACTTTTTTTATATACTGATTTTTATACAGACGGATTGAAACGAACTTCAAATATTGAGTGATGCTTACTGCAATACATTAGTAGAAACCGTAACGACTATTGTTTTGGGTTCTATTGCGGTAATTAGAGCCTCTAATAGTAGTTTTTCATACATCCTTCATGTGCAGGAAGTGATTAATTTGAATTTAATTATATGTATGTATAGATGTGAAGCACATTTTAAGATATAATTACATTATTTGCGGAACCTATAACCTGTATAAACTCGTAAGTCCGATTTCTGTAGTGCAATTATTTTTTTATTCAAGCATATTTTTCTAACTGTTTAAATCGTGTTTTACTTGTTAGCATGACGTCTCAGTTTTGAGCAATTGCAATACGTCTGTTTTTAATATTATATTAAGTTTAGGTTATGGTAGTGTAGTGATTTGAATATGGACCGCCCGCACGGATGGCTCGACTTCGTATCTTGCACGTTTAATTGTTTCAGTTGTGACTTGCATCGACGAAGGAAAATGCGTGAGGAAAGAATAAAAGAGAGTTTTTTATAGTGTTTTCAAAGATTTCTGAAGTCTACCATCCGTTTTTGGCCAGCGTGATGGACTATGCTCTTAATTTCTCGCATTTTGACAAAAGACCAGGGACCAGTTCGATTGATGACCGCATACCCCAGTTGGTGTCCTGCCTGCCGAGCGAGGGGTCCCGGGTTCGATTCCCGGTCGGGGCAGACATTTATATGACAGATAAATGTTTGTTCTCGGGTCATGGGTGTTTGTGATGTCACATTTGTGTATGTCCACGGCACCCGCAACATAGAGAATCCTAGTGCGGGGGTGTGAGTGTGTGAACATTTATAATAGCTACATAACAGCAACTGGGCTGTTTGTTTGTTCCCTACATCGATATTAACATAAAGATTCGATGTATTCGAATTGGACTCGCTTGGGTTAGGGTTCTCTAAATGTAATATCAAATATATTTTCCACTTTCTATACTTTAAGGAGTTTATGTTTAAGAATCTTTACAAGAATTTTAGAGTTAGTGGTTTCAGAGATAAGAAATAATAAAGTTATATTTAATAAATAAAAATATACTTTTATATGTCATTGAGCCTTTACATTATATATAACATTTGATGATATAGGACAATATAATTTTTGGTATTTTTATTTTTCTTCTATCTTTGAGTTTGGGTCATCAATCTTTACAGACGGACATACAAACAGACAGACATAGTAGTAATCTTACAGAGCTTTCGTTGCTTTCAGATACACGGAACCCTAAAACCAAAGATTTTGGATCGTACCGCTTATGAAACAACAGTAATAAATTGTTATCTGTGTAAGTGTTGTGAGAAATGATGTAAACAAATGTTATTTTGAACGTAGCACTAAATCTTGAGATAAGTCAGTTATAAATTAAGCAAGCGAATAAATTGATGTTTCCACGATTTAAATAAAGTAATATTTCATTTGAATTAACATAGTGGGAATCTTGTTAAAAAGAATAATTAATCATTGCTGCAGAAAGATTGGTAAATGAAAAGTTTTAAAAAGCTGGTCAAAAAAGACTGAACTTTTCTACTTTAAGAAGTAGAATTAGCTTTATAAGCGGTCAAGATTTTTTATAAATGTAAAATATAACCATCTTATTTCGTTTCATCATCCATTAAGAAATTACATTAACTTGTTAAATATGTCACGCCTCCTTAAATCCAACATGGTATTTTAAAACCTACTATGAAATATTATTACATCTTACATATAGATTTATCTTCAGTTCTAGCAATTTTTTGGTTTTTTTATGTACCGCAATCTGATGGTAATGAGACAAAGGAAGAATGATAGAACGAAAAATAGTGAAGAGGTAAGTATCACCAAGATTTATGGAATATATAACAATGATAAAAATTAGTAGAGGTAACGTAATGAGAGAGAAAATATTTAGTCATTAGAGGGCACTAAAGGAAGAAGAAAGAATGAGCTCCGGCGTCCAGACAATTGCAGTTAAATGGAATAAGTAAGCAGGAAGCATGAATAATGCTGCGAAATGCATAGGCATTAACGAAGGAATCCAATGGAATCTGTTTAGATATTTATAAGGAATTATTAAGGTGATCCGTACAAATTTCGGTAGAGAATTACCCAAACTTGTCGTATCTAAACAAATATCGCACCATTATATTGACCGCACAAATAAAAAAATATTTCACTTTTTTGATGATATATGAATGTAGTGAAAGAATATGATGTCCTCTCGACCTTAAGAGGTAATAGTAATTTTATTTGGAGACGCGCCCAGGTACGATGCTACTTCTAGATTGAAAGCCTTTTAAATGTAATTATAACCTACATAGTTCATGATGATAGTACAGATGAAACGTTATGTGAGTTTGGTTTCTTTCAAATTATCAAATATGGCAGCATAGTATTCCTGTAAAAAGCCACTGCAAACAATGAACAGTTTTAGGTATCTTTTTTGAATCTTTCAAGCGATTTTCAGTGATTGACTACAATACCACCTGATGGTGATGATTTAGCCTGCGATATTAAATTAGTTTCTATATTAAATTTTTATTTTATCGGTTAAAATATTCGTCTGAATGTAAGGGGCTCCTTCCATCCTTGAGCTCAATCCAACCCTTCCTTACTCGTGTTGCACACTCGAACACCGTACGATGCTATGGTGATCACTTAGCATCTGGTGGCTCGTCTGCTCGTTTAATAGCTGTTTACATTGAAACAATAGTAATTCAAAATCAGCATATAGATACATTTCACGTTTGATTTGGATTGCTGCTGAGCGATTATGATCTTGGTGTTACTGATGTTAACGAGCAACGGTAAGTACTTATCATCAGATACATTTTATACATACATGTAAGTATGTTGATGAGAAGCTCTAACCAATAAGCTTGAAGGATGTTGTAATAAATAAAATTGAGTTACGTACTTGTAAGGTTGCTCTTGATATTAGCAGATTGCCTTCAGCTGATATTAGGACGTTATGATCTTGCTGAAGTGGAGTGCCATGTTTCAACCAGGATACTCTCGGAGGAGGCGCCGCCGCTGGTGGCGAGCATCGCAGGGAAGCAGCGGAACCGGCTTCCACTGAAGCGGATTGCGGTGCTACAGCAAACTGCTTTTTGAGATCTATGGAAAGGAAATTTTATGTAAATATATTTTGTGATTGTGTTTATGTTTATTGACGTCTGAATATTGGCTAAATATTCCATAAGACATATCAAAATCAATCGAATCAAGAGCGAAAAAACATCGGTCAAAATACAGAAGTCGTAAATATTCAGTACAATTTATTATAAACTGTAGAATATTGTAATCAACTGTAGAATAACCATGTTTTAAATATTATCAATATTATAAACGAACAGTTATGTTTCGTTTGATTTTTAGTAATTATTTTATCATATATCATCGACTTTAGGATATGTTAGTAAATCATCAATATTAAAAAAATTAAGTTTAAATTATACTGAGTAATGTGGGCGTCATTCGTTTCCTTATTTATATATTTTTGGAGCTTTTTGTTATTTGAATGACAACTCTATTTTGTTGTGAAATTGATCAGCATAACAATGCCAAGTTACATTAGAAGTACCTATATTAGTTAACAATGACAATGATACTGTTTTGCATTATAATAATGAACAGAAAGCACCCGCATTCGTTTTGATTATGTTCGACAAAAAATAATCAAACATGTATGATTAGATGTCAATATCAATCAAGTTGGCTGATGCACGTTCTGTGACCTAATCCAATAATTGATGTAATTTGAAAAATGTCTTCAGTATTGCGTAATATGCCGAACTGACAAATGGTACAAACCTAAAGTAAAAGCGATTTAGAATTTATGTTATTTTTACAATCTGTACTAATTTTATAAAGAGAAAATGCGAATTTTGTGAGTTTGTATATGCATAAAATGATCTTGGTAGCCACGGTGGCTATCTGAAAAATCTTTTATCATTCCAAAGGAACATTATTCCGGATTGACATAGGGTATGTAATATTGGTTTAATCCGAAGGAAATTTTTTATACTTCCATCGTGTTAACACTTTTTAACAAAAATTACAACGCTGAAATTAATATAGTTGTCGATACGCCAATTAAGGACGTTAGAAATATTCACTAAACCTTTTTCTAGAATGATAAATTAGATAGGTAGATAGGTAATGAGATTTATGTAAACGCGATCTCCACTGTGTTATCCTATGTCCAATTTAAGAGCGCCGGTTAAATTAGTTTCAGTTTAGAAACTAGAAAGATTTGATGGTCAATTGTGAACAAAAAAATTACCTGCATCCGCTTCTGCTTGAGCCTTGAATGGCTATTAACTCCTGGCTTCCCACGTCAATCCTAATACAAAAATGTAACGAGATCGATTATATAATGAAGACCGAACCGTCCCACGGGATAATTGCTTTTCATTAAACAATTAACCGTTTTGGCGCTTCGATTAGCGATAAATGGATTAAGGAAATTGGTAGCGAGTTATCTACAATAGGAATTAATCAAACAAAGGACTATTGGTTAGCTTATAGGTAATAGGCCGGCTGTAGCTATCCAAATGGAAAGTTAAAGTAAAAGGGAATTAAATAATTAGTCGGTTAGACGAAAATCAGTACTTGATGAATATGAGAAACCATATTCATCTTGCGTTTATTTTCTCCATTCGGCCCTAGTTTTAAACTTGATATTAATTTGCACTAGTGCACATAAAAGTCCTTCTGTAAGTAAAAGAATAATAATTATGTTCTTACCTACTTAATATTTAATAAACCTTATATTCACACTGTCCCTATTATTTGAACTACATGGTCGTCTATATATAGGTAAAATACTCTTAAATGTATCAATAACAGTTGCTTGCAGCAGGGAGTACGCCACTTTTTTAAATTAAAATATATTTTAATTAACGAACTACTTTCTTTTCTGTTTTGCGTTAATTTCATCTTTAACTCCAAACCCACATATAACATGTTCCAAGTTCTATTTTCATTCCTCCAAGAACCGCGACATAAATATTGTACGTTTTGAAAGGTTCGCGAGCTAAACTAATATTCTCTAGTCCTGCAAAATGAATGTTTCAACTCTTGAGTGCTTTAGCGAAGCGGGTCATAAATCTGGCGTGCGCACGCTCCATTACTCGTTCTCAGATGCTGTATGTTTGTTTTCACTGACTGCTTTCAGACCAGCTGAGACTTGATCTACTGAATTGTTCTTTTTATCTACTGGTAATCAACTAATTGTTACATTTTTAGCCATATGTTTAGAACTCCTACTTTACTTTAATATTGAAGTCTAAAAACTAGTATAACATTGAAACATTTACAATTACAAATACTTCAAGTAGTCGACAAATAATTTATAATATGTAACAAAAAAACTAATATCGTCTTTTGTAGAGGTTACAATCTCCAACATTTACATTATTAAGCCGTTTTTTAGTATTAAGTAGTAGTTTAATATAAGGCAGTATTTATAATAATTTTCTGTTTGTAGATATTTAATATTTCAATAACAATAATATTTTTTAGTATAGTTTAATTTTTTTTGCACGGCTGTCTAATACAGATAAATAACAGATTTCTAATTATCCCGTTTAAATTAAACGTTTAAGTAAATTTGTGTTATTTTACACGTCTCCAAAAGTGGTCATACAACTTGATGATAATTTAAACAATGACCTTATGTTTACCCAATTTATATTTTACTTTATAGTTGATTTTTTGGATAACATAAATTGTCTTTAATCTAATCTATGTTCACACGAAGAAGAGATCGTTAATTGAAAGAAACAGGAAACCGCGCGCTTTGCAAAAGACGGGCACATGTAAGACAAATGGAATGGTGTAATGCGGATCGCATTAAAAGCTTCGCACAAGTCACAACAGATAAATCCCTGACAGTATAAATTATAACTGCCACGCCGTTTATTTTTCGGCGGACTTACATTCGCAATAACGCACACATGACACATCCTGAGTGAAATGATATAGGAACCTCATTAACTCTGAAATTGCCTCTTGAACACTGGGCATTATTTAAGAGGGAGAAAGAAATTTACATCGGCTGAAAACATGGAAATTCAAAGTGCTTGGTTACCATGTCGTTTAAAAAAATTGATAACTGAAAGCTTAAGAGTGATCGAAATTAGTCTAAATTTAATAAACGTTGTTCAAGTTGTGTCCCAAAAATTACATATAAAGTACGTAGAACAGTAGGTAGGAACGTAGGTAATATCAATGAAGAGCTGGAGCATAAATTAGTACGGACTTAGTCGACGACAAAGTATGTCGAACCCAACTTTTTGGAAATAACTCTTCAAGTTCTTGCAAGTGGCAAATAAAGGCAATAAAACATAAAAACTGAATAAATTCGGCAATAGTGGCACAGGAATAAACACACACAGTTGAAACTCATAAACGTCTAAATATACCCGAAGCAGAATCGGGAGAGACATTCCCACTTCGTTCTAATTGCACAGAGCTACCGTGTGTAATACAAACGCTTTAAATTCTCATCCCGACAGTTTTAATTGTTCAGTGAGAGCTTTAAATACGCTCTCAAGTGGCATAGATGCTGCTATTAATGATAATACCTACGGAATCGTGGGTACGCGTAAAAGTGTCACAGCTAAGTCTTCAGCCGGAGATTTACCGACGCCTACTCCATTCTAATATTATTGTATAGCTACTTATCTATAGATGAGAGATGTTTTAATGGCCTAACATGTGTTATATAGTACGATAAGAGCTCAACATTACACGAAAAGGGCGTAGAATAAAAACTGAATAATTTACTATGAACATAAAAGTCTGTAAGTAATCCAGTATGGGAGTATTATATTTAGTATGTTCATCTCTGAATTGATGGTCATATATTTTATATGCAATTACAATTTAAGAACTTAGAATTAAACATGAAAGTAATAACTGTATATAGAAATTTGATTTACGAACATTTTTTATTACGAGTTTCCTTTTGTATAACGACCATTTAAACGAGTTTGTTAGCGAGATTCTGACAAGTTTCAAAGCAGAAAATGTATTTAGGTATCCACCTGCGAGTACTATCTTAGTCTACAAATTGAAATACTAGTACATTCATTCAACTTAGATGAAAAAAATCATTACATACCTACCTTTAATAAACCTACAACTAAGTAACATTAAAAATTTGAAACTGAACTGTGTATTTATTATATTATATATAAATCCATTAGGGACTTCAAAAATACCTTGCATATTATAAACACACTATAATTATGACTTTAAATGTGTCTATTGTATCATTGCGGACGTTAATTGGATTACATATTACCGAAAAAATATTGATATAGACCTTATGTACCGACGTTTACTTATTATTTTCGATATGGAAACATAAATGATTTATAGTTCTCTATTAAAGACTTTTTGTTAAAACATGGAAAATTTTAAATTGTTGGTAGCTAATGAGTGTAAGTGAGAAGTGATAGGTGCCGTCGGTAGGGAACAGGCCCATAAATTCACAAGGCATGTTCATTTCCTGAGTAAAATTCGTACCTACGAAATCGAAGGGTAAACAAAAAGGGCTTCGAGTATGTGAGGAACATCCCAATAAATTTATTACGTACGTTAATATCAAAAAAAGACGTAATGTTTCGTTTAAAAAACAAAATATTTTCTATTTAAATCGATTTTTGTCTCTGATCTTAGTATCAATAAAGTAATACATGTACAACTATGAAGAGCATAGGATTCCTTATTTTTAAATTAAGTCTCCAAATCAATTTGAAAGTCATTGTAAGAAATAACCAAAACTAAAATAAATGTTTATTATGCTTATAAGTAATTCATAAATTGTTGAGTTTCGTTTGCCTAGCAAATATGGGTGAATTTTGTAATTAATTAATTTTAATGGACCTGGTGAAATATCTAATGACAGACTTACCACACCTTGCTGTGGTGGAAGACAGAGTTCAAAGATCAAACATAAATTTAAAAGAAATCAATGGAAACAACTTTAAAATCATTATAACCGTTTATTATACTAGGAAGACCCGTTATTAATGTCTCTCAAGCTATTAATTATAGAAGATATATTTCGAAGAGTAAATTGAAAAGTTATTATAATTGCACATTGTATAAAGACAGGATATAAATTTAGATTGAAAAATATAAAATGTGAGTTATTAAAAATTCATCACTTTCACGACGAGTTCTACTGTAAGTAACTATGCTAGAAGATATTATTTATGCTGAGTTTGAGTAAGTAAACAGAAAAGAAATGGGACTGAAAAAAGTAAACATTTACTTCAGGTGCAATTTATATTATTCAATCTACAAATCTTTTTAATGTTTGTTGTAGATTTGTATAATTCAAAAGCTATTACTATTTTCTCTATTATTTTATATCGATATACTGGTCTGATGGTTATGTGACATGTTGCACTTTTTTGCAATTTTTAAAAATCATATCCGTACACACTCATTAATAAGCACATTACATAACATTACACAAATTAAAATGGGAATAATTAAAACCAAATTTAAAAATCAAGCAGCAATTAGCCAGATACCAAAAACCCTCGGTATAATCTGGCACAACCTTTTAGAAAAATCCTTAAAATAATTGTCGATGAAATATGAACCGGGTAGAAATCGAGAGCTTCCCAAAATAATTGTAATACGTAGCCATCGATGTACTTACAGCGAGAACATAAATCAGACAAACGGCCTGCTCCGACATTTATTTAATATGCACAGAAGATTTACCTCCGCGTCGCATTGAGTTTAATCGAGGCCTTCCGTAATGGAGTTTAAAATGGAAGAGTGGTCGTACATCTTTTATTTTGGAAACTGGTGATGGTCTTTTGCTTCTATTGATGACCCCGTAACCCAGTTGATAGTGACTCTGCCTGTCGGACGAGGGGTCCTGGGTTAGTTTCCTGACCGGGCAGACATTTATGTGACAGATAAATGTTTGTTCTCGGGTCATGGGTTGTGAGTGTATAAACGTTTCTGTAACAACAATAGTGGCCAGTAGGTATTGCGTAATGATAATTACTTTTTAATGAATAGATTTGATCTCGGTAAGTAAATCTAAGCATCCCCAAGTAAATGACAAATTAGGTGCAGTAAAACTCGAACAATAAAAGATTACTAAATTGATTAATTTTAAATTATCGTGTATATTGTTAGCTGCGCAGTTATTTCAAAAATTACGCAACAATCAATAATATGTTGTTTCTGCTGAAAAGTTATTGGGAAAGCTTGTTTTATAAAAGGACCCCGTATGCTTGGAACCGACTTGTTAGTACAAATGTCAAGATAATTACTGAAGAATAGAACTTTGCACTGAGTATACCTCATCATCAACTGCCTTACATTATCCCATTATCTGGGGTTGGCGTTGGGTCGGCGCACTATGCCGATTCCTTCCATTGATCGCGTTTCCCTGTTATACTTATGCCCACTCCCACCTCATGCATAGAACTCCTAATACTAAGTATAGGTACCCAAGATAAACGAATACTGAGGCATAAGACTTCATACTAAGTATACCATGTTGCAAAATATGTACTGCTACCGATATATCTAGATCTGTAATACCGATGCGACTAATTAAGCATTGGAATAAGGGATGACAAACTTCAAAGAATTTAAAGATAAAAAACCATACTTCATTCATGTTTTGATTTGTATTTAAAGATTCGTTGTATAACCAGAAAAAATTCGTCATTTTATTAAGAATATAGTTAAAGGAATATAATGAAGTATCTATCAAAGTTTATAGTAAAATAAACTCGAAATTTATAAACTTTACAATGGAAGAACTAACATATTTTTCTTGAAGACACGTTTGTAAAGTAATTAAGTTATGTCAGATATTTTTTTTCTTTTTTTTTTCGCAGGGGAATCCATTTACGGATGATATCCAGGACGCCCGGGTGGGAGTCCTAGACCTATGTCGGACTCGGCACTTTGGGAGTGCAATACCGTACTAAACCCCTGCGGGAGCCTTCAGCCGCTTTAATTGGAGGGTCCCAGATCTGCAGGCAACAGCATCCCTCCAGCGACAGGCTGGCCTCGGCGAAAAGGCCACACTTCTCCTCCATGGGAAGTTATGTCAGACATCCTTCGATAACGTTTAATCACAAATATTTAAATAGGAAAGTGATCGAATGCTTAATCTACGTGATATGTTCCTTGTGGTCATTCACACGTAATTCTAAACGACTTCCACTATGCACTTTTACATCAGGCCCTTGGGTAGTCGTTTCGACTCTTTTAAAGCCTACACGCCATACCAAAACCGTGTACTTGAAATCAGTGAAATCTAGTTCTCCATACATATGACACCGACCCTGTACACGGCTGCTAATGGTTAACCATTAGCTTTAAAGGTTTAGAAGCATAGTGATTTATAACATTGAATTGATAATAATAAAACGTTCTTTTTTCTTAATAAACGTTTACACACTCACACCTCCGCACTAGGATTCCCTGTGTTGCAGGTGCCATGGGCATACACAAATATGACATTACATACACCCATGACTCGAGAACGAACATTTAACTGTCATAAAAATGTCTGCCCCGGCTGGGAATCGAGCCCCGGACCGCTGTCTCGGCAGGCAGGGTCACTACCAACTGGGTACGGGGTCGTCTTATTTGGGGGGGAGTTGCTTATTTAATTTGAAAATATTACATTTATCTTATAAATATTTTATTTTTTATTTCTTGTTATTTTCTCTTGTTACAGAAAACTGACATGTAAAAAAAAAACATAAATTTATGAGTAACCTAGCAAATATTAACAAAATCAATAAATATAACTAATTCCGCTTGCCTCGAAGCTATAAAAAACGTCATGGTTCAAACATGGCTGATGAGAAATAAAAGTATGTCAATCTATATTTACTAACGGAAACTCCCAAATTATGAGGTTCGATGAAATATTGCATCACACCCGATTTCAGGCGGAAATGTGATTTTTGAAATGTACACCGATATCCGACTTGGTTCATAGTAACTGTTTATAATAAACTAATAATCGAGTTCCTGCATGGGCTGCCTTCAAAAGGGTTACGATCACTGTTTTAAAACAAATCGTGGATAACATATAATATTTAATATGTAATGTAAAATATCCTGTGGGTGTACCGGAATATGACATAATCCTTCTAATATTTCAATTGAAAAGATATGTGAAATTGCGACATTTCATTTCTTACATTTGACAAATATTATAAAATCTATGTTTATAATTCAGAGATAATTATAGAGCCATTCTCTGTACATTCCCTTTTTTTTGTCAAATTTCATGTTTAATATTCGTTTTATGACTCACCGACATCGATTTGACCATTTTTAAAATTTTTGTCTGTCTGCCTGCATGTTCCGTTATATCAATATCTACAGTACTATCTGTAGATACTATATAATTAATAACCCAACCCGAAGGAAGTCGGACGGGGCCGCTAGTATGTAATAATTTTATATGTGTAAGATATGTCAAATATATGTTTAAACCAAATCATGACGGCATTCAAATTAGAATCTTCTCTATCAAATCATTTTATCCAATCAAATTAGACTCTAGATATCAATAAAATGACAATTACTCACAAGCTAACTCCACTATGGCAGGCTGACTTCTAATATCCCCACGGCTGCTCCAAGCGTGACACGTGCACGAATATCGATCCTCACCGAAGTACTCTTCCAACTGATCTCTAGTCACATTACACTCCGCCTCGACAATCCTCACACCACTTTGTGGATCCACAAACTCGAACTGAGTACTAGCAACCGAACGCACATCGTTACACTTAAAGTAGACTTGCAGAGCGTTTGCGGCGCGACACCTCAACATTGCCGGCTTGTTACGAACTACAAAAGCGTGTTGCGGTTCTAACAGGAACATTGGTAGATCGTCCGTTGAACTTTGGAGAAGATGGTCACCCGACAGCGACGGCAACTCATCAGCATCTTCTCTGTTCTGATCGTCTTCTTTATGAACTTCGTGGTCGTAGTCTTCTTCTAAGTAATCTCTGTGATGCGGCGGTTGATGATTTTTTTCTGAATTATAGGGATCCAGGGCTTCCACTCCAGCTGGGTGTGCATATTCTGGGCGAAGAGGTACAGGTGGCGTTGGAGCTACTGTAGAGTGTTCGGGTTCCGTTGAGCTGGAAACATCTGTAACAAAATTAAATAGTTCAATTACCATTTATTGGGCCATGATACTCAAACATTTCATTTGAATTTTATTAGTGTTCTTAGTCGTTACAAATAGTGCTTACAAATAATACAAAGCTTGTATTAAACAATAGTTGCATATTAATGTTAAGTATCTGGGCTAAATATCTTTATCGTGTTGGAATGCAGAATGTTAAAGGTTAAATCCTGACAGGCATCGAGGTTTATATATTATGCTAAAATATTCCGTAATAAATGACGGTATAATTTATTTTCCGGTTGTTTAGAATGTTATCTACAATAATCTATACTAGAGAACACTCGTAAATAGTATCTGCTACATCTCATTAATCATCGGTGAAGTTATAATTACACAGTAGAAAATGCCATTTGGCATGATGAATGTATACAAGTGTGTACTTAGCTTATGTTATTCCAATAAGCGTTAATAGTACTAACAGTCCTCCTGAACTTTAAACGCGTTCTAATTGGAGAACGTTAATTATGCCCTGTGTCAGTTAAAATAAACGGCAACTGTCATAATAACATGTACCCCGAGTAACGACATCGATTTCTCTCAAAAGTCCGCACCTGGCTTGACGCTTCACTCACGCCTGTTTACTCGCAAAACATAGATATTTGGATACCGTGTACCCCATTTACGAATCCTCCCCATTTCAATTTAAAATCAACCGAAGTCTAAAGCTTTAGAGTCAAGTTTGAATCGCCATTAAATTTGAAGTCTCCCCCTCAATAGAATTTCGCTCAGAAATCGTTATCAGCACAGCAGTATATGTTGCTCTTCCAACAGCGTTGACAATAATACCACTAGGATTGTATTATTATTTGAAGAGTCGAATGGTACGAAAATAAACCGCAACTTGCGTGAAGCGAGGATAACTTAATTAGTTTCACTTCCTTTCAGTATATTTCTATTTCCGTTTTCATGGGGACCGAATGCTATTTCCTCCTGGCATCTATTTTTCCTTAATGGGATTTGTTTCGGGACCCTTTCCCGTTCAACTATTGCGGCTATCGTATTAACATCATTAAGGATCTCACTTACGATCTCAGGTGTTTTTAGGTTTAATCTAAATATAATTTATTACGAAAATAATCAGTTTAATTCCAATCACAGTGACCAAAAGTAAATTAAAGCCAGGGAATCATTAATGGCTAAAAGTGTTGTCTATAGTTTGAATTTTGTTCTTCCACTCGGATGACGCATTTTCGAATCCTACATGCGCTACTAATTATCTTATTATGTGTGTACTAGAAATTAATCTCATCTTTCTTAAATTAAAAGTGTGATGTTTGCTTCATAGTAATCAGCCACTGTGGCCTTTGCCTATATTGTGACAGGATATCCAAAACCCAGGAGTCAAACAATGACGGGCTGTCATGTTAAAACCGTAAAATTACAATATTTCTTTCTTAGACCTTTTTGCGATGCTCCTTATCAACATTAGCCAATCGCCACAATTTTGCAAATCACCACTATCTACTAATCACTAGGTACCTACTCGAGCTTTCTCTAAGCATTTTACGGGTCAATAATTTGAGCTAAATATTAGTACTAAGAAACTATTGTAAGTATCCTCCAGCGATATCAAACTTCCAGTTTCCAAGAATATTATACGAGCATTGATATTGACAGAGGTAGTCCCTAAACGACTAAACTTTATGTAATCACGAATGTAATCAATATTACAGGTCCCCGCCCCTTGTCACACGTTTACTTATTCTGACATAGGTAAGTTTATTTGGCATTCTGTTAGATGTTGATTTTGCAAAGCATTTGATTACGGCGTGTTTATTTCGCTTCGAATGTCTATTATCGTTTTCGTTGTATAACCACTTCATCGGTGACTGTGCGTCAAGTTTAATTGGTTTTTAGCGCCGATTTGATTAATAACTGGTTTGTACCCTCTTCACAACGCTCTACCAGCACAGATGATAACGCATGGAGCCCTTTTATAAATTTTTAATTAACTTTAATCAATTGATATTTATTATCGACGTCTATCTAGTAAAGATGTCTGGGAGCTTTCGAATGTTTTAAATCGATGTTTACATCATCGAGGTCGCCCTTTACATCGAACATTCACACTTCCTATAAGTAACTGCGTTCAAGTCTTATCTTGGCAAGTGACGAAACTCCATTTACAAGAACACGAAACGGCGGTAACTATTTCTTTGTTACAGAGTACGCTATTAAAGACATTGCTGTTTTATGTTAAGAGTGATTATGGCTTGTACGATTTTAAATAATAATTGAAGAACTTCGCTAAGCGATGTTACTGGAAGCTCAACTAAAACTACTGGATGCAAGTCACGAAGCGATTGTAAATTGTAAATAAAATGTCTGCGCATCGGCTGTGTGAACGCACTGGTATAGAAAGTTCATGAGATCAATCACTGGTATGTATTTACTTTCAATGTTAACAGATCATTTTCAATTGCAACGGGAACCGTTCAATCATATTTTAAGCGGTTGTTCTTATTGAGATCATCATCGACTTCAAACATCGTGGGCTTAGTTAGAACAATATTTTCTTAGTTTTAAAATGCTTTGTCTTCAAAACAAAGTTGTCTTCTGTTGAAAGAAACACAACATTAATGGAAATGAAAAAATACCTTATCGCTACGACACGAAGTGAAATATGTTGCCCCTGATGAATGTTCGGATTCCTGAAGCGTTTACTGACGTGATCTAAAAACAAACTGGATTTTGTCAAATTGGCTTTATCCGCCGTTGAATGTTTGTATAGAGACCGCCTCCTGTCATTTTATCCGGTATTTAGATAATTAAGTTTGAATACGATGCTATTCTAGATAGAGGATTGCTTTATTGATGGGAAATACTTTATCAACGTCCCGAGTGAATGTTCGGATACGTTCAGTTAGTTCATTACGTATCTTTTATATTTACCATGTGAATAATTGATACATTACATTCAGAACGGTACTTATGGAGCGTTATTTAATTTTTTAGAACGGATCATTGAGCTCATTTCCAAACAAATGTTACTACGTAGTATATAACAAATGCTTATCTATTAATGCGACTGGAGCAATCCAGCGTTATCTAACCACTAAACCTGAGCGTTGTATTGAAATACGTTATTGAGTAATAGTGCCTATTAAAATTTTATTTAACGACTCACTCACATTTTTATCGCTCAACATTACACAGGCGAGCAATAACACATAATAAGTGGTACTCGATCCAAATATGGAACGAATAAAACACGGAGAGTCTAATGGTGTAGATATCGGACGTTACTCTCATCTCATCTGTGGTGTGCCGTCTGTTTTTTTAGTGCTCCGATAAAACCCGAACAATATTATGAGCTCTAAAGGAATAAATCAAGAGTGGCGAGTATGTGAGTTTTGATATATCTGTTGGGGGGAAGTCGTAATAAAACATTCAGGCGTGGTGCTTTCGCATCCGCCGAGGCGAAGACGCTTCACTCAACTTGATGCAGTTTACTCGTAAATGCACTTAGCGCCGAGAGAGACATAAAAAGATGCACTCGAACTAGTTAATGGAGACGTGGGCGGGGCGATTTGCTTTACGTTTCCTTAAGTAAATCAAATGTTAGGGGACGTTAGGGGCTCATGGCGGACTGCTGTTATTGTGTTGTGAGTCACGATGTAATGTCGAGCTTTTAACTGTTTCATTGTCTATTAATGTAAATTTACTTTTCAATTTCAAGCCGGTAGGTGATGTTTATCGTTAGTGATACAGATGCTGGTAGTAATTACTTTGAAAGATATAAATGATTGCCACTTTAATAAGCGACGTGTGTAAAAGAAACCATTTATGATGTGAGGATATTAATGTTGTTAAAAATATTTGTACGAGTACTTGGTATATAATACTTATTATGTTTTTTACTAACTCCCGGTGTTATGCTTGTTTAGTTGGATGGTGGATGGCTTTTAAAATTATTTCCCGACAAAGTATAGACTTAAAATTTTCAATACAAAAAAAAATTAAATCTTTAGCTAAGTAATGTGTTTTAAATTATACATGTCATATATAGCTTTAATAAATAATAAAATCCTCAGACACTCACTTTAAATAGTATTTATTTTTTAAAATAATTCAGAAGCCATTAGTTATTGGTAAAGTTTGTACTTTGTGGTCCATGCATCACTTTCTATAATAAAAATTGAAAATACAATGATATAAAACAATTTTTTTCGTAACTTAACCCAAATTAGTCAACAGATCATTATTAGAATTCTCAAGGCACTCAGAAATACTATTTGCGATATTTTTTCAAAAATAGTTTCAGATTCATATAGTTTTAAAAGATTTCACAAAAAATCAACCGAAACGCTGCTCACAAGCTAATGCGAAGGGTTCAAAAAAACCTCTTCGTTCGCCAATAACGAAGTAACAACAAAGGTGCAAACCCAGATCTAAAATTACCACCGTACATATCCTTTGAGAAATAAGACCGACGAATCTCACCCCTGATCCGAAAAATTCAAAGACCGACCACACCTACAAAAACTGCCTGAATAGCCACCTTTACATTAGAAATGTAACACGATACATACAAAGACTCATCGAGTGCCAGTCAAGAGGTTCCCAAACAAGATAATCCCTTTGTTAGTTGAGTTATAATGGCATCTCCTGGGAGTCTCTAGCTATTATTTTTCGTTTCATTCACGCCAGCTGGGAGTGTTGGAGTTTCGTATTTCGACGTAAATGGTATTTAAACGTCTATTCCTGATGTGAGTACGGTTTCTAATCGATACGGTTGTGTTTGATCTGGCTGATCCCAAATTTAGATTGGATATTGTATCTGTTTTTGGAGAAATTCAAAGAAATACCTAGTAAGACTATTCATCACAAGGAAACAAAACGTTAAGTTAAAATTTAATTCCGATAGATAGACCAAGGATTCGGTGAATGACCTTTACAAAATCATCATTTCAATCATTATTTAGTATCTTAATCTATAATCATAAAATTTTATCCGATCATTCTCACACCTCAAGCTTCTAAATTGCTGTAATTGTAATAAAATTGATTTGTTACTTTGCTTTCATCAATTACTTGAAATCAAATGACTTGTGAGACGACAGTCGAGTAGCGATAAGCGTAGTATCTCATTAGCAGAAAAAAAGTTTTTTTTAATCTTTACTCATTTTACGTAATTTTATTTTGTGAAACTGATGAAAAAGTGTTACTATCACTTGATGTTATATAACATATTATAAAAAAATATACACTCTTTATGTTAGTGTTTTATTTGCAGGCAGCCTATGCTTATAATTATTATAGCATTTAAGAAAATCACTGTATTATGTTGGCGTTAAAATAAATACATAAATAAATTTGCATACTGGCGTGTTGGTGGCTGTTTTACCCGGCTGGTTAGCTATCACTCTTTCTGAAATGGACCATAATAAAACCGTGAAAGTAATTATTCCGGTTCCCCGCTTTTTTTCCGTCGACAACACGTCGGTGAAGCCTTTGGTGTTACTATGTCCATGGAGGACGACAACCACTTACCATCTCCCTCTTTTATCGACTTGGGGTATAAAAAAATAAGATCATCTCGCAATATAATACCGAATTATTGCGTTGCACCATACATGTCGCTACAGAAGTTTTTTTTTATTGAAATACATTTAGGTTTACATTGCAACAGATGTGTTGCAATTGAAAATTTATTAGCATGCTTATACAATATTTTGTATTTATTCACAAACTTATTCGTTACTCGACGACATTAGAACAACTCCCCTAATCTACATCTTAATCACTGACACATTTATCTGTGAGTGAGTTTGAATATTGAACCGTGAGAGACATAATAGCATTTCTATAGATAGCTTTAATGGG
The DNA here is from genome assembly GCA_003671415.1 of Megathymus violae. Classification (NCBI taxonomy): domain Eukaryota; kingdom Metazoa; phylum Arthropoda; class Insecta; order Lepidoptera; family Hesperiidae; genus Megathymus; species Megathymus violae. Next base: position 544,342 of record PDGT01000015.1, on the reverse strand, counting down.
ATATTCGTGTTCGGAAGTAGCACTTACATCGTCACTATTAAATGTTTTTTGCAAGATCGTCGCGTCTTACTCACCAACGTCAACGTTCCCTTTGGAGATGGCGTACACATATAGGTACATGTGGATGGATTTTTGAAAGCTATCATTGAGGTCTTTTTTTAATTCGTCTATATATACTTTTTATGTGAAGTAATGGAGTGGTAAGTCACCGTTGTCCATGGACACGAATAACACCATAATCGTCATTAATACGTTGTCGGCCGAGAAAGAAAAAAAAAAGAAAGAACTGGCTCTCAAGCCCCCGGCCGGAACACGGCGAGTCGTTTGGCGGCCGACTCGTGCAAGAGGGTGGTAGCTAGCCAGGCAGGCTTCACGGAAAGAAGCAAAACAATACCACTTCTAAATTAATTAAAAATGTATGAATATTTTTTTCTGTTTAGGCTAAGGCAAAATAGCTTTTGAATTATGTTCAGTGATATTTTATTTTATTATTATTGTTATAACACTTCGACAACAGTGCCACTTATTTGGTTATGTTACAGCTAGGATCATACAAGATCACAAACAGATGCACAAACTGTTAAAAGATAAATAAAATATAAGCCGTACTGAATAAAAACACAATTTTCATTAAAATTTTCTTGCTAGGTACATTTAAAAGTATTTTAACAAAATAAAGCGAAGAGTATTCTTAATTGTGTAAACTCGACGACTGCTTTTTTCATTGTCATACCCATCTTATCTAATTTAAGATTACGTTAAAAGTCCCTTAGTAAAAATTCATGTTATCTTTCAATTTTTTACCAAGACCCTTATAGGTTTTAAGTGGAAGAAGAAGGAAGTGCAAAAAATTGTTATCGTGTTATATTATTATAAAACGCTTTTCTACATGAATACTTTATTATTACATGTTATTTTAATCGTTATTATTATTAAATTATAAACGCATGTAGGATCCAGGTTCGAGTCTAATCTACCTTTAATTCTAGAACTCTACAGGGTGCTGGAGCACCTCAGAATGCATGATTTTCGATTTTCTTTCGTTTGCCTATATAACAGAGATTTGAGTTGAGTAGAATTTTACTCTGGGCAAGGATCACGCGCTACGCATCGGTCAGAACCACGAATGCTGTCGCGCTAGGATGATGTGCAGAATATCGCGGAATACTGCAGAATCATTGTGTAGGATTAATTTTTTTTATATTATAATTTTGATGTTTAAACCTTATTGCGTGTAATGATTTGTGTGTAATGATTATTTTACTACTTATTTTACTAATTATTTTACTACTCTTATTATGAAATATAGTAACAGTTTTCCCATATTCTTTTTCTATTATATATTTAGATGTGTGTGTGTGTGTGTGTGTGTTTTATATATATATATATATATATATATATATATATATAATGTACGTATTATATAAGGTATACATATTAAGATCTTACGTTTATGGTTTTCTAAAATGTTATAATTTTATGTATAGATTCTGTAAACAGGAAATTGACAAACTAAGAAAAGTACGACACAATAACTTAGAAATCAAACGATGAGGAGGTCCTGGTATATCATGCGGCAGTCACACAAATATTTGATAATAAACCTTATAGATAACTTTCGCCTGGTAGATGCCGAAATAATTCGCAAAGTAAAGAGCTCTAATAGCAGTTGAAATGACCTTACGAGCGAAGAAAATTATCTTTGAACGTTGAAAAGGTAAATAATGAGCCTAAAATATATTTTCGTTGTACCTTTATATAGGATGGGAGGCTGGCTCTCATTCATTAACATTTGGAGAATGGCTTACAAAGCCCAACTTTGGGATATAAAATATAAGATTTGAGTGATTTGAAATAAACCTATGTCAGATAATACTTCTGTCTGTATCTCAGTCTTCAGAACGTTATGGTTTCTATCCAAAATATATGAATTTAAAGAGCAAGACTAGATGCAACAAGTGTAATATTCCAACTTGCTAGGAACTGTATATGAAAGTATAATTCAAGTCCTCAAATTAATACAGTTTTTTAATTTTGCAGGCTGATACAGTAGTTACAATACAGTTTTGTTAAACTTGATTTTTATTTGTGTAAGACATAGCCCTTAAATTTTGGGGTGCCCCATCACCCCCATGTAGAAACATAAAATATGCCAGAGAGTCTCTCTCTCTGGATATCTCTCTCTATAGAGAGTGTATTTTAATGTTATTTGTGTGTAATTAATTATTACTTTCCCTGAAGCAAAATATCATAACAAAACCCACCTACCAGAGATTTCAATATAAACTTGAAGGCATCTGAAGTTTGTTAATCCAAGCCTTATAATACTTTGCTTCATTTTAATTAGGCAAGAACGGAGTTAAATTATTTTAGGTTCAAGAATTTCTCAATAACAAATCACGTTTTATAATAAGAAACCGTGCAAGAGTAAAACTACATAGAAGTATTTATACCAGTAGATTTGATATGATTTACAATACCCGTCGTGTACGTGAACACAACAGCGAATAGCTGATCACACATGCTCGCTTTACCTAGTGAAGTAACGTTTACAAAGTGCTCGTATGATGCCTACTATGTCTGTTACTATGCAGCAGCATATTGTGCCGCATAACGAAGTACTCACCGTGTTTGCTGTCCGCGGTCACCGCGACCACCCATAGCAAGAGGAGCGCACTCCTCCGCGCCATCTTCACATGCGCGCGCGCATCACCTAAAACAAAGCTTTGTTTGAACATGTGAAAGCTCACCAATATTTGTTTTCTAAATTCTAGTCTATGAACCTTAAGTTAATAGTCATAAATTTCCGAATCATGCGAATGAGTAGCAGGTTCGGTGCTGTATCATTGTACAGATTAAAATGAACTTAAATGTCTTATGAAAGGGACTGGAATTCGAATGTTCGTTCAATACGAACCAGAATAAACAATGTAAGTTCATATTTTTTCAGTGTAAGACAATTAAATTTTAACCTTGAGCCACTTAAATAGGGACGATTTCAGATTTAGGTACAAAATATATTATTTAAACAGGTCAAAACCTGGACAGCAGGTGCTGTGGAGTGGTATATGCAAAAAATTATTCGCATAATCATTACTTGAATTAGCGAAGAAATTAATCGTTTTCTGATAGATCATATAGTATTGTTACTGTAGTTTTGTGGGAGTCGGGTCTTTGAATGAATTTGAATCTTAATTTAAAACTGTAGTTTTTAGCGCAGTGAAATTTCTATGGTGCTTCATTCCAGTAACGACATGGATCAGTAAAGCTTTCTATTCGAAACCTCTTCTGTTGCTTTCGATCAATCTATAATTTTCTATGAAAAGCATGTTTTATAAATGTTTCTGATGCCTTGAAAGACTTATTCCTAGTAGAGAGATATCTATAATAATATATACAATAAGTACATTTATTCTGTTATAATTATATTCAACTCGGAATGTATTTTGTACCAAATGTTGTTCGGTAATAAAAATAATAGTAGCTCTAATCTCTCCTGTTCCTACAAATCTGAGCCACTTGTAGGACGATCCATCATCGTCGGTCAGTCACCACAACGGAGCATTTTTGTATGGCACTACGGCGTAACTAATTGATCCCTTTTGAGATTGAGATAAAAAAACAAACGCAGCCGCTGGGCCCAGAAATGTGGTAAAACCGCTTCTAAATCGGCCGAATTGTGAAATAATAGAGTCAGGAACTAATGGATTCAGAGAATAGTAGGACGAACCACAATGTTTAAGGTTTTTCACGTTTTATTCTTGATACGGTATATTTTATGAGTGAGTAGCTTTCGAAGGTTTTATTTTATCGACACGAAAGCTTTAAGTGTTAATCTAATCGATAAAACTGTTATAGATTCCTGTTGACGTTCAACTCGTATGAGTAGTCTTTATGCTCGATTTCGAAAAAGCTTCTTTGATCGGTTAGTTTAATGTGTCTTGACATGATATTATTAGGTGGTCAAATACGATTTGTCTACCAAACAACGTAAGGATTTTTTAAATGAAAACATCTTTTATTAAATATTATATATCTTTTAATATTGCAAGCATGCGTTTCCTAATAACATCGTCTATACAAAATGTGTGTTTCCTGCAAACGAAACGAAAGCAATCAGTTAAAACTCCAACAGAGTTCAGCGAGAACAAATTCTCTTATCCATCGAAATGCCAATAAGTTTTTGTGAATAACGATTAATGGTGTATTTTCAACAGCATTTGATAAACAAAAACCCGGGTAAGACCATCAATGGGCCTATTAGGATCACTAAGGAATTCATGTTACGCAAGCGAGCACGTGGGCGGTCCAGCATCAGATAAAAGTTGACGATAAAATACAGTAGCAACAGCTTTCATAATTGCCTTATCTCTACTGATAAAGACCATGATACGTCGGTTGGAAGGATTATGCAGATTAATGTTTGTGTACGCGCCATTAATAAAGCTAGAGAGAAAAATCATGGGAACATCGTAGAACTAACTGGAAGTTCACAACATAAACGCAGTACAAGTAATGAGGTACCGCTATATGGAACATTAATCGTGCCTTGAATTTAGATATCCAATTTGTGGTCGGCTTTATAGAATAGGATCTATGCATAAATGACAGGAACTATCAAATCTATGCAATTTAAATTATCAGCAAAATCTTGTTAGTTAAATTTAGTAACAATAAACTTACAAAAATCCAAAATATATAACAACACTCAATGGACGAGTTTGCTTATGAAAAAGAAAATAATAAGCTTTAAATTTTGAATTATAAAACATTAATTATTATGTATGTACATAAGATTTGTTGTTAAAATAAGAAAAGCATAGCATTCAATTTCCTACGTAAGCTGAAAACACTATTGTTACCGTTTGTGGACAATGAAGGTTCTGGCAAAGTGCCGGTAAAGGCCATTCTATCCTAGGTGTTGGGTTATCTAAAACAATATTTCGAGGCACAGCTTGACTTGGCTTAGCGGAATAGAACTGTACTGAAGACAAATTTGGCACGTGTTCAAATGTTTAACTTATATTTTATAAGTAAAAATTTGTAAATAATATATAACTTTCAGATTTCTCAGTATTTCAAATTTACTTTGTTGGATTTGTTACGTTAGTAAGTTGAGAAAAAATTGATATAATCTACTAAATGGGTGACGAAACAAAATATTTTTTTTAAATCGGCGTTAATGTTATACAGAAAACGAATTTTGTGTTTGTGTATATGCGGAAAGTAATTTCAGGAACCGCGGCATTTATTTAAAAAAATCTTTTAACATTTGAAAGGTAGATTATTCCGGATGGTCATTGGCTATACATATATCAATTGTATATGTATAATAATTAATTATTGAATTTTACGTCGGGACTTGCTGCTATAAAAAGGAAAATTTTGTATTCTTAGATATTAACGAATTACCCAGTGAGTAATTACATTACACCAGAAAGTAATGAATTCAGCTATTACGTAATGATTTCAAGCGAGTCAGCGATGTTTCAATTGCAACCTAGGGCTGTCGTAGATACAAATTTAAGTATCAGTTTTTGGTGTGCTCCATTGTACGTGACAATTTTGTTAAGTATAATGTATGATATGATATGAGCTTTTATTATTTTTAAATTTACAATTACAAACATTTTTCTTAAATCTATCAATCAAGGTTTCATCACATAATTAACATAACCTTGAAAACAATATAAAGAAAGACGTTACATCTATTAATCGATCGTGCCAGATATCAACACCACAGAAACCGCATCGACAAAGAACAGGAGTAAGACCGATTGACGTAAAAGCAAATAGCTGAGAAAACCGCAAATCAGCGAATTACATGAAGCACTGCAGCGAATCGAGTTAGGCGTAAAATCAACAATTTGTTTGACTTTCTCATCATTACTTACTACACAAGTAACGAGTTACGGTCCAAACAGCAGTGGATCTTCAGATTAGCTAGCATTTCTCAATACCTTGTAAGTCTATGTTGCTTCACCAGACGTGCTATAAGATCGTTGATTTTGTGGGCAATAAATTTAATTTGTGTACTTGCATCAAAAGTTTATGGTGAAATATGAGTATTTGACTTCCTCTACGATTATACAGTGTGGAACGATCATTAAAATAGATTTAGATATTTTTTTACCACGCAACTGCGACGAAATATCGGCTTAAATTAAAATTCTTGTGTAGGCATTACATATAAATATTTTGCATAAATAAGTATGAAACATTAATTAAAGATACAAATAACCACGCTATTAATCTAACTTGATGGAATTACAATAAATCGAACTTCATGTAAACATACTTCATGTAAAAATTTATCTTAAATATTTTAATTATAATAACAAAGATTGAATGAAATTATAACAGCTTTCAGCTTTTAAGAGATTTCTTATAATATTTTAAGATTTCTTGTAATATATATGCTGTCTTTTGACTGAAAAACAATGTAGAGATTATAGTTTATAGTATATATTTTGGGTTTTGATTCAAATTTACTGAGATATTCAATTCAATGTAGTTTAAAATAAGGGGTGTTCTCAATCGTGAAGTGGATGTGGTTGTTACTTGATTTGTTGTTAGCACATGGACATGTTGATTAGTTAATTACTTGATGATTTCAGTGGGATGACCAAATTAATTATTTTATTAGATTCTTAAGTTAAAAACCGGTCAACGTATAGACAGGTTGTAAATTCAATATAATTTTTACGTTCATAATGACATATAAATATATTTTAATATATTTATAGACTCCTCCAGACAAGGAAGGTACATGGGAACTATCAACCGCCAAATTAAAAATTACAAAACATTTAGGTAATAATTCAATTATAAGATTATTGTCTACTTATTACTATCGTTAGCCATTGCATTTGGTGAAACTAAAAATATAATAATGTAAAGGCCATGACATGAAACTCAACAATAGTCATAAAACACATAATACTAAGCATTAAAACCGAATAAAAATTTTCTCATTTCATTTCAATGTCTTAAGTTTTCAGACCAATAATAGCAACGTGACTCGTTTCGGATATCCGGGACTGTAAGTCCATCTATAAAGAATACTTTTATGTTCTCCAACTGATAATATAGCTTCATGCATACTTGTTCGTTACGGGTAGGTGTAGGCATGTACAATGTACATAATTCTATTTCACTTATATATATTATGCATATGTATATCTATTTATTTTTTGAAGATCGTCTAGGCTTCAGTACATGATAACAACTTCTTGAAACAGATGTCTGTGTCCTTTTGTATTTATTTAGTACGAGCTATTAGAGGCCATTAGTTGTAAGTCGATGTCATTCACTATACAGCATAAAAACAAAGTCTCTCTATTTGAATGCGATAATTTCAATAAATTCAGCATAGATTTTAATGCGATTGCTACTAACAGGGCTATTAGATTCAATATGATAATATTATAAATGTTGTTAAATATATAAAACGCCTGATAAAATCTATCTAGTCTTTTACACTGAAGCTTACGGGACTTTATTTTATTATATTTTATTCGACGTGGAATTTTGTTATTTTTTTTTCTATTGTATCTGTCAATATTATATTTGTGCGTTTATCGCTTTTATTTCCATCATCATATCATTCATTTTCAGCTTAACATACAGAAAAATCTAAAGTCTGCGCGTGTTCTGTATGATATTAGGAAATGCTATGTACTGTACGGGAATAGATGTAAGTACAAGCGTAAGATTTACTTACTACGAGTCTTTGTCCAGAGTTAATTTATTGGGAAAATTTTACATCGAACAGGCTATGTACCGTCCAGTTTAATGCTGACTGTTTTCATGTGCGATGGTAGGATTTATTTCCTGCATCACGACCCTTATAGAATAGATATTGAAATGATTTTACGTGTTTCGGGTGCAGTGACAGAAAGCGGGTTGTTTGCTTCTATCTTAGCCATACAAAAATAAAATTGGAAATACCATACTTTACAGTTATTTCAAAAAGTTTCAGTAGACGTATTGGTAATATTCTGCTGTCAAATTAGTAAGTTTTGTTTTAATTTCTGTCGAACGTAGACAGAATCATGAGATTACTTTTAAAGGTAGTTTTTTTATTAGGTTCGGAAGATAGTAGCGAAACCAGGTATTTTCTTTTTGGTTAACAATCCAGTATTGGCGTTATTGGTGTTCAAAATGTCCATAAATGGCGTTGACCACTTAGGTGCTCTGATTGTTTAATTGCTGTCTGTTAACTTAAGTAAACCTTCATTAATGACGCGGGTATACAAATTCGTTCAAGCTTACTAAACTTACTAAATAGCAAGATACGAGCTTGCGTCTTTACGTTTATAATGTTTATATTGTTATTTACATAATAATATTATATTCAAGGGTAAGTGTTCAGTTTTACTCGCTACATTGCCAAGAGCATTCTCAAAATCCATTAATCTTTACGATATCTCTCAGGTAACCAGAGGTCTTCACGATATTGTTTGTACCATTAAACAAATTCAAGTAAACAAAAGAGCGCTAAGCATTAGTTGTGTACGAGGCCTCCGATAAGCTCCGGAAGTGCCTTATCTGAATGAAACGAGCTCCGCCTACATTTACGGGCTTTGCGTTAAACGCGCGCATATCAACGTAAATGTGCTTTGTGTGACATCCATCCATTCAGAAAAAGAGTATAAAAATAATCTCAACCTGATTTTCAATAGATAATGTTTTGACGGATTGAAAGTTTAATAAATAAAATAAAGCATATTTGAATAAAATGAATCGTAGCTTGGTTAATTTAGCATTTAATTTTGAACTATTTCGCAAGCACTCTATTACGTATCTAAATATATATATTTCCATTTGTCAACTAGAGATAAGAACTATTTATTTATTATAAAATGATGATACTGTTACACACAAAATAAGAGCAAGTTATTTTAAAACCTAAATAACATGAACTACGTGACTTCGCTATTATTTTACGACTAGTATACACTTTGAGCCCCGAATGAAGTATTAATAATTGGCTCATATAGTCGTAAAGGCTTCTGTAAAGATTTTTATCTTTTTTACATATTTAATTGCGTGTTGTGTTCTTTAAAATGTTTAGTAATTTTTCTTAGAGCCCGTTTTGATTTAATAATATAAAAATACACGATTCCTAAAACTTTTAAGCGTGGATTTCAAATAGTATAGTATTTAAACACTGTTATTTCTGTGTTTATCAAAGAGCGCCGAGCACTAAATTTTAAGCCTTGGATATTTTTGCTACTTATTTTTTATAATTATCAACCAATAAGGAATTTAATCGAGCCTAGGAAAATATAATGAGTTGACTGCAGAAAACATGGGATAACCTAACTAGATCGAGTCGTGAATTGAATCGATGTGATACGAACTCATTCAATCATCAATCAATACGTCACTCGAATCGAAGGAAGCTATCATTGAGTTATTTGTATCGTTCTAAATTTAAAATTTAACTACGATCTACTACTTATTGTAATACTTATTTAAATTAAATACGTATAAAATAGCAATAACTGAATATATTTTTATGCAACAATCAATTAATGTAATAATTTATTAATCACAGAGAATACAATCATTTAAAACTAAATAGACCTCTTGAGGTCTCATGTTGCATTGGCAACTACTCTGGTGTTCCTCATGTCCGCGGGTGATCGTGACCACTTACCATCAGGTGGTCCGATTGTTTTGTCGTCTACCGCTTAGGCTGTATGTTTTTTCAGACTTAATATTCAAAATTTCGTAGAAAATTAATTAGTTTGATTGAGTTCGGGAATACGGTTTATACCAACGACATATCAAAAGCGAGATCGCTTCGCACACTAAATCAGGTTGACGTCATCTTCGATAATAAGCTATTTTATTTTCTTTTGTTTAAGTAACAAGTCATTTACAAAAACTGCACGATCCACCATTCCATCGTGCGATTAATATCTAACTAACTTGACCTATCAAATATTATAATCAGACGCAAATAATATAGCACTAATTAAGCATCGACAGCTTTTTGCTTGGTAAGTGAGCGTTGTTCATCAAATTCATTTCATTGATTACCTCAGCTAGAACGCGTGTACTTCTCGAACGTGAGTTGCAAAATTAAATGCACCGATCTTTACATAGATAGCTTCAAGATATTTTGTAAACTTATAATAGGTATTGTATATATTTAAAATATGATAAATTCATTCGATCCATGCACACCATGAATAATAGTTGTAGGAAAGAGCATTTGTAAATAACATATCATGATTTTTTAATAGAAAAAAAACTTAATTTTCTCTTACTGTATGTGTATAGTTTATTAATGAAGAAATCATTCAGTTTTACTCTTTGCATCATTAGTAAAAAGATATCTTTGTATGCCAATAGTCCAGTTAAGTGCATTGGAACTGTTGTATAAAAAATCAATATTGTTCTTTAAAGAGTGATCGTTGAGAAATGTTTCAAAGCTTATTATTTGTATTCACAGTAGTTCAAACTTTTAAGCTAACGGAATAAAGATTCTCATTAAAGCTTTAACCTCTTGTTTCAGTCCCATGGCGATAATTTTTTATTAATCGTCTCATTTTACCACACCTATGTTAAATAAGGTATTCCGGTCCTCAGTTGTAATATTCCAGATCCACTCTTGTAGGCCGAGCGTTACCTGTCAGTGGTAAGAATTTTATAAAATAAATATGTAACTTATCTCATTCAGAAATTCTCAAGAATCGATCCTAGATCTAATTTGTATTTAGGCAAAATATACGTGTTATGAATTACGATCCTATGATCATTGTATAGCTAACTTAAATGTGGTTCCAATTGATACTTATTAAGAGGGCGAGCGCTCTTGAGTAATAGAGACATGAATAATACACGTGTGACTGATTTAGTTATGTGCGATGGTCACCGGTCACCAGTGGCTTGACCATTGACTATTTGCTATTTCATTTACCTTAAAACAATTCACATAAACGACGGATGTCACTATCAAGGATTGAATCCATTTTTAACTCGGGCTAGTGACAACGGTTTTTGGGATATAAGAATCTCCATGTAGGCTTCAAGGTGCCTCGTGATGACCAATAAATGCAAGAAACCTGTCTGGTTCTTTATCAGTACCTACTATTGGTACCGACCAAGGCTCTGTGCTATCCAAATGAATGTTGGCTGTCGTTCTTCACCTGCTTGGTTTTCTTAAAAGTCAAACATGAAATGTTTATAACGGAGTTTCAGAGTTAGGAAGAGGTATAGCTGTTTCCTGTTTGAACGACAACGAGCTGATGTCCCAGGGCGGTGGCGATCGTTTACTATCAGGATGCATGTAAGCTTGTTTTCTGGCTATTAACATAAAAAGTTTGATACGTAGTCTTATTACATTTCGTGATATTTTCTCATGTTTTTCAGTTGCAGTGTCGGCGAGCCAGTAATGAGATGCCCGCTTTCATATTACCTTAGGTTTGATCGAAGTTTATGGAGTGTTGAAGAGCCAGTAATAAGAACCCCGCTTCCATCTTTCTTTTGGTTTTATTGAAGTCTATTGGCGGCGAACATCACTTATCATTAGATGGCTCGTCTGCTTATATGACAGTTATTTACATTAAATAAAAGTGTTTTGACCCTTATTTACCTTAGTTTAAAGCATTAACATTGTCTGTAAATGTTATTCACGCCTATAATTAGCATGCACATATGCTGTAAATAGTTATACATAACCTTATGCTAAGAACCATGTGTATTGCTGTTGGTGTGTATATAAATAAATAAATAATCCAGCGTTCATATCTTATACGACCTTAACACTGCTGCAACAGTCGTTACGAGCGTGCGGCGTTTGATCTCATAATAAAACGGTTTAGAAGGGCTCAAGGTGTAAGTAATTAAGATTTGAGTGCCAGAACGAAATATCAATTTTCTATAAATACTCTGCGGACTGTCTATCGGGTCCATGAGCGCCTGGGTAAGCACTTTACGCATAAACAGATCACCTAACATCATTATTTATTCTTCAAATAAAGCCTTTATTTTAAAAAGTGATTTTAAAACGTTTTAAAATTTTCTCTTACAACATTAGCTCTTTCAGTGTACTGTAAATTATTTTTAAATAAGAAAAATGGCAACGATAAGCCTGTCCATTGCAACTCTTTTACTTGAGCTTTGAGAATGGTTAAAAGTTTAACGAAGTATAAATAAATTGCATCGTAATTTTATTGTATTAACTTTATAATGTCATTAATAGTCCTGGCAAATGTTGTGCTTGTGTCGTTTTAATGCGACACATATACAGTTGTATAACAGAATTCGTTCGTAAACTTAATTATAGCCCCACCGTTCACATTCCAGTATTACTTATACTGGCCTCTCTTTCGAACTGTATTTCGTCTCTACAGACTCGAGCTTTCGAAAGGTACCTCTCCACTACTGTGCTGTCATCTGCATACCCATAGATCTGCTGCTTGAGCAGATCATTGATGTGCAGCAGGAATAGAGTAGCGGACAGAACGGACCCCTGAGGAGCTCCGGCATTGGTAGCCATCGATTGCGACGAACAACCATCGACGACAACTCGGAGAAACCGTTCAATCAGAAAGTCCTTTATCCAAACGATAAGGCCAGAGGAAATACCTTACGCTGGAAGCTTGCTTAACAGGCTAGCGTGCCAGTCCCTGTTAAAAGCCTTCGAAACATTGAGGGAGACGGCGAGCGCCTCCCTATTTTTCTCGAGGACCTCGCCCAACAAGTGAGTGTCATACGCTAGAAGGTCTCCAGTCGACCGGTTTCGGCGAAATCCATACTGTCGGTTACCCAGGAGATCGTTTTGTTCTCGGTATGCCATGAGTCGCGAATTCAATATACGTTTCATAATGACGACCCCGTAGCCCAGTTGGTAGTGACCCTGCCTGCTGAGCGTGGGGTCCCGGGTTCGATTCCCGGCCGGGGCAGATATTTATGTGACAGATAAACGTTTGTTCTCGGGTCATGGGTGTTTGTAATGTGATAATTGTGTATATCCATGCCACCCGCAACACAGGGAATCTTAGTGCGGGGGTGTGAGTGTGTAAACCCTTATTTATTTTTTATTTATAATCTTAGAAAGTAATTGAAATCGATCGGTAGTTATTAGGGACAACACGGCTACCTCCTTTATGTAAGGGTTGGCAAGCTTCCAGGATTTAGGCACAATCCCAGTCTTGAGAGAGAGGCGAAACAGATATGTCAACACAGGAGACAACTCGGGTGCACATGCCATTATTACAGTCCATGGAGTTCCATCAGGATCATTGGCTTTATTCACGTCTAGACACCGCAAGTTTTTGAAAACCTCTTTGTTCGTTACACAGATCTCGGGCATGGAGATACCGCAGTGAGGTAAATTTAGCCGTATGAGCCAGAGTACCATTTGGTTTTACCAATGCAGGCAATGTGGGTCGACAGAAGATAGTCTCAACCGCTTTGGTAAGAGACCAAAAAGCTCTACTGCTCGATGGTTGCTTACAGAGTTTTGCACCGATATTGCGAGACCTGCACGGTCGGAGATCGGTCGTCAGCAGAAGGTCCAGGTAATTTGCTGTGTGACCGTCGACATCCGGCACCCTAGTCGCTTGCTTTATCAGTTGGAAGAGATCAAGCGACTTGGCAAAATTCCACGTTGCTCTCCCAGCATGGTCCGTCCTCTGGTATGGGAACAGCCAGTCCTAATGATACTCGTTTAAGTCCCCCAGTTGAGCCGTAGGGTGTCGATGAAGGGCCTCATCAGCTGTTACACTGAGGTGTTCAAATAACCGAGTAGTCTTGTGGTCACCGCTGTACGATTGGTAAACATAGGAATACAGAATCTTGTCGATTCCTGTACCTACCAAAACCCAAACTGTAGAGAAGGTGGGGTCCTCAAGGCGACGGAGACGCTGACAGCCGACGTCATTATGAGCGTACACGCAAACTCCGGCACGAAGGCGGAAATTGTGCTCGATTGTGTAACCTGGATAATCTAGGTACGCCACGCTGGATGAACATCCAATTTGCATCTCCGTTAGGAAGAGCAAGTGCGGCTGCGCGGTCTCTAGATGGTAGTAGTGGACTGAAGAGAGAATAGAGTGCAAGCCACGTATATTTGTGAAGTGCACTTTAAGTGAGGGGAAGTGCAGCCGCTGTGGAAAAGACTTATTTATCTTCTTGCTTCTCATTATTTAGTTAATGGACGGAGTGAATAGGATGGAGAATGGCAGTTGAACGAGGCGTTGCGTCGTTGACCCCGCGATAAAAATTATATTTAGAATAAAATAAAGTAACATGCGTTTATGTCGTTATTTTAACAAAGGGTTTTATTTCTGCAACTTTTTTTTCATTAGGGTGGTAGTTTAAGACAAAGAAATCAAGCTTTAACTAAATATCCAAGCGAAGTTATATTTCGAGTATTGATGTGTACATTAGGAAAAGATTTCTTCTATATAAGTAATCGTTATAAAATGATAAACGTTTACACACTCATACACCCTGTATATTTTAGAACACTTAATCGTTCGCACCGGCCAAAATTGAATCCAGGACTGCTCGCTCGGCAGGCAGGATCATTACCGACTGCGCTACGGGGTCTTCAATTATGTGTTACTATATGGAAACTAAACAAATACAAAATTATACTTTATGCAATAGGTATTATAATATATAATATGATTACCATGATAAAACACGATTTTCCTCCGTCTTGGCGCCATATGACATAAATATTTATTAACATCAAGGCATTGGAATTATACAACTTTATGTGAATATGTGATTTATAATAATAAATTAATGTTTTAAGCATGAATTGATAATGCCGACAATACATATTACTTAGGGATAAGTTAAACTTTTCCTCAAAATCGTTATTATATTATGAGAACCACGTTTACACACACTCATTTCATATTCGATGTAATCCTTTTACTACGAGTAAGTCCTAAGCACGAGAATCGAGCAACCTCACATTTTTAGGTTTCATTTTGAAACTAAAAAATATATCCAAATTCAAACTTGGAAAAATACTCATAAAAAAGATAAATATTCTAGTTATAAAATCGTACAAATTTCCACGTTATTATTTTTTTATGAATTAAGTTTTTACCCCAGCAACATGATGTTGTTCTGATAAACGTATTACGGATGTCTTGTCTTACTACGTCGTAATAAGTTAAGATATATATTTACCTCTGAATTTATAAAGGAAGATAGAATCCGACAATAAAGGGTATCCAAGTATCGGGTAATAATTCTTTATAGAACAATAGAAATATGTACACCTGATAAATAAAAACAGAAAACAAGATAAGTATCCGTCAGCTACTTTCACGGCATACGAGTTACGTAACAAACAAGAAAACGAGGTAGCGATATAAGAAATGGATAAAATCTTTCCCTAACTCATCTCCAACGGTACCACGGGACCATCAGATAAGGTGACCATTATCCAGAAGTGGGTTAATGTTCCCCCCATTATGGTGCCGTCACGTGGCGATGGATTCGGAGATAGGGGAAACTAATAAGCAACGAGATTTTGAAACATTTCATAGAAGAAGTATTATGATGCATAGCGCTACAACAATAATACTAATGATGATACTTTGCTTTGACAGTTACCAGACCACCAGAAGAAAAGGTATTATAATTTATTTTGTTACAGATAATAGTGACACAGATTCTGATGTGGCTAAGGCTAGACTATTATACAATAAAACG
Organism: Megathymus violae; assembly: GCA_003671415.1. Taxonomy (NCBI): domain Eukaryota; kingdom Metazoa; phylum Arthropoda; class Insecta; order Lepidoptera; family Hesperiidae; genus Megathymus; species Megathymus violae. The sequence continues at coordinate 528,646 of PDGT01000015.1, read as the reverse complement.
TTCGATGCATTCAACGTTGTAGTAAAAACGAAAAGAGGTCAAAATCCGCAAGGTGTTGGTTTTGTGTGCATGAATTGGTCACGTAATTCAGACAATCCGATAGGGTGTCTAGTGTAAAATACAACTAGATTTCACGCTAGTATTTTGTAAAACTGTATGTAATTGTTTGCAAATAAAACCCCCAGAGTTTAATTAGTTTTTCGTTCACTAATGTAATTAACAGATCAATCACACGTGAATCACAAACAATTGCAGGAATTGTCTAAATAACACATTATATATAACATTGTGATTGTTTCTGACGATACTTCCACGTTTGATGATAACGTTCACAAATATATAATATAGATGAAATTTATTAAGAAGTAGAGTCAAAACCTTTTTGATAAATTTCCTTCCTTCATAAATTATCTTTCTCTTATATTTGTGAACTTTAAACTTTCAAGTATCATCAGGAACAATGACGATATTTCATATGATGTGTTATTTTGAAAATTCCTGTAATTATTTGTGTAATAGTGTAATTGATCTGTTAATTTATTTGTCGAGGGAGATTACGCGACACATGCTCAGAATTTCAGAAGCAGTTGTGGTTTGGTAACAGACTCCAATAATGAAATATCAGTGAAGTTAAGTAAGCTTTGAATAATAACTAAAAGCCACTTAGTGGTCCAATGATAAGGGCGATAACTTTGTGACCGATATTCAGGCGTCGACAGCAAAACAATAAATTTACGAAGTAGGCATGACATCTGGAGAAATGCATTTGTCTTCATATTTCGCTGATAAACTGATCGATAAGGAATTTGTGAAAGTAAAATAAATAAAAATCACTGACTAGTGATAACAACGGCATGATAATAATAAGTAGATATGCGTTAAAAGTATGCGCCACCCAAGTGGAAATATGATGTGTCACACTGCACTTAAGAACCGAATAAACGATCAGTTCTCTCACTGAACAACTGTAATGATTCCTAAATATTCGGCGTATTATTAATTTTATTTTATAATTTTTATCTCAATATTGGACCTAATTATGTCTTTAACATTTATGAATATTGTAAGAATGACATAATTTAATAAAATTGCTATTATTTGTCACCTATATATAAATATTGCTATGTTCGCGATAATGTATTTTTATAATATTTTAGACAACAAATGATTTATAATTTCACTTCTTTAAGTGACTATTATATTTGTAATAAACTTTTATACCTACTTCAGAAATTGTAGCTACTATTAGCATCTCGATCAACATAGCCTACTAAGAGAATAGATCTATCTATTCACCCACAAACCACTTTAAAACTAAGTACTTGAACTATCTCACAGATTTAAAAGTGTCAGCCAGCGCCGCGCGCACTGGTTTGACCTCTTTGTGGGATTAAATTCGAAATAAAAAGTTTCAGTGAGGAACTAAACCAACCACACAGCTAGAGAACTAAAAAGACAACAACTCCACTGACTTTAATAAACAAGTTAGGCTTCACTTTATTAACTGTGGACCCGGGCCCCAGTTTTTTATGTCCATATTTTTAGTTTTCAAATTGTCGAAGTAATAAATATGTTTTTATTAACAAGTGGAAAAAGGTCATCCAGACGTCATTAAAAGGATCGCCAATGAAGATAGAATAAGGCAGTTAAACTCACATATACTTACTAAAATATAAGTGTCTCAATGTTTATTACACGTAAATAGATTTTCGTGTTAACGTTACGGTAACTATTCTAGTATAAACGGAAACACAGCTCATTTAAAATTATAGTTGTTGTTCTAGGAATTACAGAATATAGTTTTTGCATATCCATAAATAATTGATGCCATTAACCTGTAAACATTATGTTGAGAAATAATAATGAATATCTCGGCAATTTCTTGAATAGGGAAATATTTTATTCACGTCGTTCCCGTGCAACTCCTATAGGATGTTAAAGAGATATAATAAAAATGCTAATTACCCATTCGCCGCGCTAATAGATCGGAAACGAAAACAATAGGTTTTCAAGTTTACGTACACGTTTAAAATAATAATTACACATTAAAAACCCCGACACAAAAAAAAAAAAACTAAAAAGTCTCACAATCTTACATCCTAGTAAAGAGCAGATAATCTTCAAGCGGCTAAACATATGTATGTTTTTAGTCATAGCCAAGAACACTCTCGATCAAGTCACCTTTCAAACAAAAAGAAAACAATCAAATTTGTCTGTTTCGGAGCTAAGCTACCACTGACAGATACAAGGATGCACACGTTAATCTTACAGCACTGGTACTAGTATTTGCGTCGGGGGTAACCCCCGACAAGAGAATCGGTCGAATACATTTTAATTAGAATCTTATAGAAAAAATGATAATCCTAGTTATTGTTTTATACCGTATTATTTATTTACATAGTTGAACCAAATAACAGTTCAATTCAAGTTAAGTAAAATTATTAATGAAATTAAGTTTTTTTTTTGTCTTTCTTATAAAGTTTTTAATTCTTTTCTGCATTCTTGGCACTTCGTAGATTAGAAGTAAGTACAAATATAGACTACATATTAAATTGAAAAAAATTGTTATAAATGTCAAATATTATAAATTTCTCCAACTATATTTTTGTTAAAACTGAAAACTACATAAAAAGCGTCGATTGAAATTATAAATTTAAAAAGATCTAAAACAACTACAAAAAAAAAATCAAACATTAGTAAATTGTTACTTTAACGTTAATTATGTTGTTATGGATTAAGTCATCATTATCATCACAAGCTGAGACAGCTGACACGTTGTTGAGCTACAGTAGCAATGTAAGGGAGAAACGCAAATGGTTCACTCAAAGTTACTCAAGTGCAAATTGACAGACTACATGGTTTTTTTTTATATCATCAGTTATCCTTCACCGAAGCATATGATTATTCGTATTCTAATGAGCGCATAACTTTAAAAAATTAGATATGAGCGTAAAAATTTGGATGTAAAAACGACTTCTTAGATTACTACCGCTAAGGGAATATATTAAAAGAATGAAGTCAAATAATGCAACATATTTTATATTGGAATCGATTATAATATACACAATTAAGATCACTACAATTGGATTATTCTCGATAGCTTATATGTAAATTGTAATTTCCGTAAAACGCTTTTCTTGCACTCTCAGATCGAATCTCAAGACGTTGTAGTTTAACTTCGTAACTTCATCGAGAGGCAATATTGGAAAGTTCAAGTAATAAATACAACTTGTAACTTTAAGTGCCATAAAGTGACAAAACTTTAGTAGAACGCAACGGTCTGCTCTTTGAGAGATTTTATATAAGCTTCTAATAAAACAAATTTGTAAGGCAATATTTATGGTGATTTACTTTGGAATCAGTAATATTCTTTTGTAATAAAAACCATACATGCACGTGAAATGGTAAGGATAAAATATTATACATAGATTAAGGCATGCCAGACCGTTCTCTTAACCACTAAATATAGTAAAACTATCAAATAAATTGCCTCAATATTTAACGATTTGTCCCGATATTAACAGAAAATTAAACTTTGCAATAATATGCTTAACATGTAAAATGTCAGTTGACTTATTTATGCTTCAAGCTGCAACTAACGAAAATTGAAATGTAAATGATAAACGTAATTTTGTTTTTAATTACATAATTTCCATAAGTACCTATATTTTACTAAATCATTCAAACAATGCTATATATATTATAACTGTTATGAAAAATATGTATAACTGTAGACAAAATAACGGATAACTTCATTGAACACAATGATGTTTTGAAACTATTCTCGTGCGCATTTTATCCGGAGGCTATACAACCGAGCCATAATAAATTTATTAGACAAAACAATTGAAAACGACCAGAGCTCCGTTCGTACTAAATAATGCTAAAGTATTATAATGTGCTAAAAGAAATTAATTAGAAATCAACTTACACTTATATTATCCACAATAAACAACACAGCAATTAGTCACTCAATGAATCCAATTTTGCCAACTGTTAATGTATAAACAGTTTAGTCACATCACACGAATACGAAATTTAGTTTCACTTCACGTATGTAAATGACACCAATGAAAACAGTTTCCACCAATTCGCGGTAACGCGCGACTTACGAGGGCGAACAAAACCGATACGTCCGACCCACACCGACGTCGAGATTCGACTGCCCTGCCACAACCGTTCCAAACAGAGGGGCCCAGGGAATGGAGAGGGTAGGGACGCCGGGGGAAAGGGAGGCTCTCCAACTGAGGAGATAACTTTTGATCTTTTTGGTACTGTAGAAGATTTTAATGATGCAAGAACATCTGGAGATTCCTTAGAAAAAGTGCATGTCACATTTCTAAGTGTTAATGCATGTCAAGGGCTTACTTGAAACGATGTGTTAGAAAAAGCGAAAAGATAGTTGCGGGTGACATTTTTAAAAATAACCCAAAACGACGCCGAAGACAAACCGTCAGATTGATTGGCCGTAAAAGTTCGTCTTGGAACTAGAAAAACGTTTTAGTCTGTAAGTGATTAGAATCTGGGGATGTCTGAACGTCGAGGGAAATACGAGTCGACGACGGTATATTACGTTTTGGATTCTTCCGTATTATTTTCACATTAACGCAGACGTCTCGGGGCAGATATTGCACAAGGCGGGTTTTTGTCGCAGCCCCGCACATGTCAGGGGCTGCACAAAAGGCCAAAGAACGAAGCAGGTACAAAAGATCCCAACCCCGCTTCGAGTTACAACGGATTCATAGATTAATGACGGGAACATTGTGGAGTTAAGAACCCAAAAATTTACAACTGCATTGTGTTGTGTGTGTAACAAAAGGGCACAAAAGATAGGATCGGCTTCTGTTATTACCTTATCGTTAATCGCTGCTCTTGAATTTTCTCACTTTTGAGTAATACGAGAGTTGTTATCCCCTTGCACGAAACCGTGATATACTTCGCAGATGTTTGGGAGGCGTACCGTTAAATAGCCAACAAACAAATTCATAATACAAAATATAACAGTTGCGATCGACAAAACGACTATGATTCAAAGAAAATAATTTTCAAATTCTTTGTTGGACATAAACTTATTTCGGGAACTTCCTTTTCCGATTTATGATTGAGGCACGTTTAAAACATAGCACGCTATGAAGACCGCATTCATTAACTTGATGTATTACAACTTCCATAACATTGTTTGGAATGTGTTCTTAGGCAAATAGCTCGACCGTAAAACATTGCTCACAAAAAGAAAGCAAGAATTTCGAAATGTATGCTACGGATTGTCATTTACAAATTGTAGAATGTTTAATTTAGTAATATTTGAATTACATTATGGTAGTTTATTAATTCGTGCCTTATAGGTACATACATACATACATCATGTAATTACCTGAAGTTTATGTATCGGTTTGAAATATAAATCGACATATGTATATTCTTAATGAAGGACGGGCCAAGGGTAAGAACCATTAATTTTTGAATTTTTCAACAAAACGACTAATCCATTTTGTAGCAATAAACAATTAAGATATATATATAAATAAATAAAAAAAGTCGCTCATGAAATTCAATATTATCGAATTCTTTTTTCCCATTCCTTCTTGGTTCTTTGGAATCAATTTATATCAGCTAAAAAAATAAAACAACAGTCAATACAAACTAACATTAGTTTATGAGCAACCCAATTACTGTCAGATATATAGATTCAACAATCTAATATGAAGACACACTTGATATCTCGTCACTTCAAAAGCCATTGAAAAGTTGAAATCCTGATTGCCCGATAATCCACAGTTCCCACACTGCAAAACGGTTGCAGTTTTACAAACAATACCCACTCAACATTCAATAGTAAGAAACAGCTGAGCGAGGATCGTTTAAACAAGAAAAGTAGTGGTAGGCATGTAGCTCGATAAGTCACCAAGCAGGGCTACGTTTGACAATGTTGAAGGTAAAGCTTACTGTCTTTGTGACTTTCTATGAAATTGTACAAGAAATATTTATTAATCTTTAACTGGAATTGTTATTTCACGTTTATGTACCTAGATCAGTCGGTCAATATTGACCGATCAATTAAAAACCCACATCACAAAATTTAAATACATACATAAATTTAAATTTATTAAGGTTGTTTAAAACAAGTTGAATGTTAAATATTAACCAACTTTAATTAAGAAACTTCTTAATATTACATAACTTTTTTAAGTTTTAATTCTATTACATATTTGGCAGGATGTTTGATTACACCTTCTGTATGCAATTTTTTAATAATATTACGTTAAATATACAATCTGGATACAATTACGAGTTTGTCTCAATTTTGATCGTAATAAAAATAAAGACTTTTTATGAGACATCACTGGAAAACAAAACAAAGTTAACCTTAACTACACGTACCAACATGGTTACTGGTCTCAGTCACCACACTGAGTATAAACTCTTGATGCCACGGTATTGTAATGGATGAATCTAATGCAACTGTTCCACTCTCACGATCGATATTGTCCGTCTTACACAAATAACTTTCTGTTTTTCGTGAATCACTGAGCGGAAGTCGTATCTTCGTATTGTTTGTTGTATTGTAATTCATCAATGAAAATATTTTTTTTATATATCCGTCAAATTTCATTATATTATTGCAATGAGAGTTTGAATCTGAATATAATAAATAAGTACATAACTTCAACATTCATTCATTACAACGCATATCCTCCCACTACTGATTTCGAGTTTCCTCTCGAAATGAGAAAGCTGGCCGAGTGCGGATTGGCAGACTTCACACATCTTTGACAACATTATGAAGAACTATCAGGTGTGCAGGTTTACTCACAATATTTTCCTTCACCGTAGCAAGTGATAATGATATTACATATCAGTATATAGCTTACGTAACTGGAATTTTGGGTCCAATTTGACCAGAGATAGTACGTATCTACACTTCCAGTATACATCAAACGTTGAACGTCGGGCACCGCTGCAACTCGCGACATAGGGTGATTAAATTGACGCGCAAAGTGTAGCGCTGCACGATTTGAAATTAAACGATTTTTTGGTGTTGTTTAGTTCAAACTAACCCGTCAAATCCGGTTAACGGTTAGTATTATGTATTAATTTAGAAGTAAAGGAGGGTATCCTCAATATGAAGCTTAAAAATATCCTAGTTTATTGTGACGAAACTGTGTAACGGGGTTTAATGCAAGTGCTTAACATAACTTTCGACGCAAACTTTCGTAATGAGTAATTAACGAGCGTTCATTATTCAGTAAAGACGATCTGAAGTTTACCCGACATCTGCCATCGTCGCCTCTTCGCAACGCAGCGGATAGGGGCGTGATTCTGTTTATATGTAAGTATCAAGAGAACTCTGCTGTACTATTAAAACCTATAATTTTAGATGCTTAAATGTGTTTATCGTTTTTTTTTGTAATTATAATATTTTTTAAAACAAATTTTTAGCACACAGTAACATAAACATGTTTATACTTCCATTATATTCCTTATAATGATTGCTTAGGTAATTTGCGTATTAAATTGTGTTAAAATTTGATTTAGACATGATTTTTTACCATCCTGTGTTTTAAAAGAAAATAAGCTAAAATCATCTCAACAAGACATAAGACTGGGGAGTCATACAAGCAATGAGTAATGAACTAACGTTCGTTACTCAGCGACGCCCTGAAGCTTACCCGTCACCTGTCATCGCGTTCTCTCCGCAGCGCCGTCTATAATGCCTTTATAACGTCGAACTTTATCTAGATTGTGTTGTGTGAGTGCGGAAGCGTTACAATTTAGATAACGGTTGAATCGTCACGCTCATTTTCAGACTCTTCAGGATGGTTGTGCTTGAGTTCAGGCAGGGCGTTAACGAGGATAGGGATAGATTCATTAGTGAATCGATAATCGTTCGAATATTGTTTGAGATTGTTTATTGTTTGAACTACTTCCAAAATCATTTTATATATCTAGAATAGTACCCAAAGCGAGGAAACTGTACAATTCCGACCATTACGTGAAGGATCACGCGATAATAGGCGTGTATGTGTTTTCACAATGAAACAGACTGATTTTATCATTTTTGAATACGCGACTCCATTTTTTTGAATTCGTTAATATTAAAGCTGTCAGCGTGTCAAAAGTATACCATATGCTCTCCCCCGCCCTTAAACCATAACTTTTTAACCGATTTCGGGTCGTTTCGACCGAAACTTAATTAGTTGCGTGTTAACCCTTCTTTGTCGTGTTTTTTATAGTCTCCGGGTGGTTCTTAGTCCCTTCCAATCTCGTGGATCTATAAAAGTTGTGATACAAAAAATATGTTTGTTACATCAAATACAAAATAAAATTTTTGATTCTTCCAGAAGTATAAATTGTTTTATTTGTAATTTTGCCATTTTAATCATTGAAAAATCACTAATGCTAGAATGAGGGTTTTCAAAATACATAAATACAAATTGTATTGTTATTAATTTCAGTACCTATTATGTTGTTATGAAAAACCGACATATAATGGATGCATGGTTATCCTTAATATCCAATTCTTTCCAAAGTACGCACCATATGGATACACCCGTTGCGATTGCAATCTCAACGCTTATGGCCCGAGAGTATTTATCACCTCCACCGGAATCTTTAATTTTTACCGCCTCGACAAGTGGAGTTTTATAAATTACTTCGAGGGAATTCCGTACATCACTAACATACATACATTTACGTGTACTTAAAACTTAAAAAATACAGTTACGGCTAGTTATTAAATAAAAATTCCTGAAAAAGTGTTTGAATATTAATACCACATTAATTGGCAAACATATCGCATCACTGTAACAATGGCGATACACCGATGTTTACACCAGCTTATAACTGACACGTTCGTGAGCGGTACTCGACTACGTGACGGAAATGGTGACATGTGAACTATTGTGACATAAATGGACTTTTTGTTATTTATTTTTTACGTATGAGAACGAGGATCCCTTACAGCGATTTCATACTTGATTACTCGTTCGGTGCCTCACCATAACGGTGAACGGCCCGGGAGCTTTCATTGCACTGTCACTACCATCTGATAAAGATACTCATAACGTAATCGATATGTCATAATTTAATCAATTAAAATTCTCAACGAGTAAAATGGAATGTGAAGCGAGCGATCTTTATCAGGAACTGACAATCAAAACTTTTGTAGATATTAATTATGGACGGTAGAGATTGGGAATGCTCAATTTATACTACCATGATAGCGGGTCTTTGGGAATGGAGAATTTTGAAGCTAATTAAATGAAAATACCCTTCTGGATGAATGCTAAATTAATCATTTAGCCTAAGTGAAAGATATGAAGAGTTCGTAACGACGGCTTGTGTCAATCATAAATCGATTGAGATAAGCGATGCGGATACGATGGGCTGTTGGATGGGTGACTGCAAGTAGTAAAATTTCAAGATTTCTTCCGTATTGTAGAACCCTCCACACCTCAAATATTCGGTTGTGCTTGTTATCGTCACATTGGAGTTGACATATCATGTGCGACATCTTCACCTGCATAAAAACACCTGACGCTTGAGATGGTTACCAATCCGTCCATTAATTCGGCCTAGAGTTCTTGCTCCTAGATTACGCTCCTGAATTATAAGGAAAGGTCAGAAATAATCCGTAAAGAATAAAATGTATTCAAACGGATGTAAAAATTTCGTTTTAAGTAATAATTGTAGCCATTTGAATTCAGTCAATACCTATCAGTAAAATAATTAAAAAATAAAAATTCCAAGTTGAATTTTAGTGATTTTTAAATATATATTCAGGTATAATTAGAAAAGTCTCCGTTGACTACTTTTCTCAGTTCCTTCCAACAGCCTCTAATTTTTCCATTTAAATTATTTGCCGTCTTTAAGATTTGCGGTCGCACCTTTTTTATTCTGTACGAACTACATTAATCACGCTATATTAGCTTAATAAGTAACATTTGTAGCTGAGTTGTACCCTTGAGCACTTTTTAAAATAATTCAATTATGTTCAGGATTCTGATAGCTAATGAAGTTAATCAGTTCTACTTGGCGTAAAAATTATACAATATCCTAGTGTAGTATATGTTGCACTTATGTTTAGACAAAGATTTAATATGATAGTTTTAAGGCGTAAATCCGTCAGCATCCCCTGATAATACCCGTAATTTATTACTAAATTAACCATTTTCCATTTTGATGTATAATTAATTAAGCTTCTCGTGGTTTAACTATGGTTTACCGCAAGTTATGTTAAATATATCTATAAGATACGACTATATTCTAGAAGAATATATATGAAAGAAATATATAGTCTATTGCCAGTTACGAAAGCTAGGTCAACTGATAGATTATGAGATATAGTTATATTGGCTTCAAAACATTATCTGTATCCTCCAGGGAATGTCTCCCTTCCTAAATGAGGACACCTAGAATCTTCTCTGCCACGCTGCTCTAGTGTGGTTTTCTGGAGAGATTTGTGAGCAATACAAAATTTAGATCTATTTTGCCAGTTCAGAATTATTGACTAGGATTCAAGACTATCATATAAAGATAGAAATCAGATTATGTGCGCTTATTAAGTTAGTTCAAACAAACAGTTTGTTTGTTACAAATACTGGTATAACGTAACTTCTGTCACTGCTGTGATCTAAATTTAAAATCGCTAAAAGAGTTATCTACGTAGTGCCTCATTAAAAATTAAATTATTTTTCAACGAAAATTAAGTGTTCTAAATTATGAGAAGGGTTTGATACAAATGGAACTGAGTTAAATAATAAGCGTTGGCAAAATTAATGTTGGTTCATGATAATTATTCGTTATGCTTCTTATCTACTGAGACTTACCATGCTATGATGTAAAAATTGTCTTACCCCTAGTTGATTAGATTTTAATATGAACAACAATAAAAAAAATGGCCGATGCCATGCCATGCGATTTTAAAAATTCTATCACGGTGAATACAGACAACAATGCAATACACATTACGGTGCATGCGGACTTCATTCAAGTCACAGGCATCCATAGAAGGAGCGCCATTCTTCGTCGATTCTCCGTATATTCACGTTTTCTTGGGCTCGTTCGTTGTAGGCGACGAACTATCCTATTTATGATGGTGTTTCATCAATGTCAAGTAGCGAGCTGCTGTAGAAATAACGATGTCATAAAAGCTGAGATCAGCGATGGGACTCATTGCTACGGATAAATACTATTTGCATACAATATTAATAATTATACTTGGAACATTGTGAATGATTTCACAAGGATTTCACACTCCCTGGAAATTTGATTTATAATATTAAAGCGTTCATTATTTCTGTTCGAATCATCGATTCATATTTAAATACGTTGGGATTAGTAATAGTAATTTCGTTTTATTTATTTCACGTTTACCTCATTTTATCTTTATAGAAGTTGGTTGCAAATTACAAACAATTTTCAAAACAATATTTACCTAACAAAAACTATTAATCGACTCGTATCCTCTGTTCCACGGAGTAGATATTCTAAAGGATAAAAACGATCTTCACCTTATCTAATGATAATTAACCTGTACTGTATTTTTTGTGATGCTGTAACAGACAGAAAGACTGATAATCATTCAATAAAAATATTTTTAGACTACGATACATAAATTAATATATATTAATTATTATAGAAATTATTATATATTATATAAATTAATATATAATTAATAAAATAGATTATAACCTATTGAAATTTCCAAAAAAGAATTACACATCTGAATACAGTGTTATTATTAGTGTTTTAATATACTTACTGTGTTGCCATCGCCTACCGTTCATACATCGTCGTCGAGCTGTACATTTTATCATTATTGGTATGCAAGTTACGTCGCTCTTTACTCATCCGTCCGCCGTCACAGCACCGTCGCTATCAAGAATTTCTTCACGCTCGCTTTCCTATCTCTATGCATTGGCACTATCTTTTTTATGACCAATTTGCACTAGACTCTGAGAGAATTGACTTTCAATGGTTTTAAGAAATTATATTTTATTTCGCAGTTCCATTGGTTACAGTCTGTAAAGTAACTGTAGGATTTGTAAGAGTTTACGGAATTATAATCGTAATTGTAATTTTTTTTAAAGGACATGGAGCGGTATGAACTGACTTCCTAGTTTAATGTTACGACCTCAAAGCCCAGTTGGTAGTGCGCCTGCCTGCCGAGCGAGGGGCCCCGGTTTCGATCCCGGCCGGGGCAGACATTTATGTGACAGATAAATGTTTTTTTTCGGGGTTTGTAATGTCATATTTGTGTATGTCCATGCCACCCGCAACACAGGGAATGCTAGTGCGGTGGTGTGAGTGTGTAAACGTTTATATAATGTATTTCAAAGCATTTGGTATTGCTCTGACAATGCTTTTCGAACAATTATGGAGAATTGTTTCCGATTACCGTATCCGACACTACCACCGATTACTAGTTATGTTCATAGCATGGTTTGGGATCGTGTCGGTTTATTGCTTTTTCTTATACTTTCATAAACTTTTATTTCTCCGAGAGTCAACTCATTGCTCAAATCTCAAATATGATAGAGGACCATTTCATCGGTGTTAGACGGTAGTTAATTAAGCATTGCTACCGTCTTCCCATTCAGCATTCAAGTGACGCCCTCTACATAAGAGCAACTGCATGGTATTACAGGCGAACACACTTTAAGTCACTGAGCTGGTAGTCCAGAGTTAGTAGTCTACTTTCAAATTATAACAACACGTCAGTTTATTATTTAAATATCTCAACTTGTACTAAAATGAAGCTGCAATTCGGTTAGTACTTAGTCAGCGGGGTCGTGACACGCGATAGCGGTACGATAAGCTTTCAAGAACTCGGTGGCTAGAAAGTATTTTGTATCGACCACTATCAAGAAGATGATTGATTTATTTAGTTGTATTGTTCTGCTCGTTATTTTAGTAATAACAAAACGAAAACGTCGTAGTAAAATTAAACGCGGCGCGCAACAACATTCAAGGAGTTGTATTGTGACAAGTCTGTCTCTCTTGTTTGGAAGGGCTACTTAAACGGTCGCAATAACGATCTAAAGATTTGTTGAGTTGCATTGTATGGGTTTAACATAGTAGCACATTATGAATCGCAATTGTAATATTCTATTGAATGAATCTCATTCCAGTAAGCAGTGTTATTAATGTTAAGTAATCGAGAGAAGTAATTACAGCAAAAATATGACTAATAAAGTTTACTTAAAAGTTATTTAAGTTTGAACTGTAATGCCACAAAGAACTTAAATATTGTGCTTTAACATATTTTAGGTACGAATACAATAAATGTAAAGGCTCATAAATACCTTCTCAAATACGAATCCGGGTGCCGACAATGTTGTAGATATTAAATATCAGATCTCTGTTATATACTAATACCTCGTAGGGCTTGATGTGAGTTAATGGTTATAATCAACAACAAAACTAATTTGATAAAGAAAATTGCTTTTAATATCAGCTCGGCTTATGCATGTCTCAGGTTGAAAGATTATAAGTCTCAATAAATTTGGCAATATCGTTCGGAATTGTTTTGCAATGTGACTTGTTTGGGTTTAGACCTTGTCGTCGTCGGTACCAAGCGCGCTAACTTTGACCTATTCACTACATCTTAGGATATCTAGATGTCAGTTTGTATAAAAACATCGTTTTTAAAATGTACAGTTTTAATATTCTACGTGACTTCATAGAAAGCGAATTGGTTCGAAGATTCCATTAGGGCGGAAGGTTTTATAGCAGTGCGTCCTTTTGTTAAAAAGTAATCTTTCGTAACGGTTGCTTTCAGTGTGAAAAGGGCTCCGTAAAAAGTTGAACATTAGTACAAAATAAAATTTCCAATTTATAAAGTGAAATGTTTGCAAGGTGTTCTCGATAAATCGGTGTGATGAAAGACATAAATAATAAAAATATCGGAGTGTTTGTATTGAAAATTGTATATATATTTAGATTCTTTGTAAATTCAGTACAACTGAAGTATTCATTACTTCAATTTGTTCTGGTGAAAAGGTCTTTTAACTTTCACTAATGAACAACTCCATTTAAGCTCCATTTAAGCTCCAACATGCGTATATTATTTTAAACTTTACTTTGAATAAAACTCATGACGGTAATTCCATATGTATTTTTACGGCAATATTTGTAGTCAGTTACACAATATGGACATGATTACGACTAATACATCTAGGTATGAATATCGGCGTCCAATATACATAACGAGACAACCAGTACCAGTTGGCCGTATTGGGGCGGCCTAGAAAACCCCCCTCCCCCAATCCCATGCTGGCAGAACAGGGTGTCGTAAGAGGCGACAGAAGCCAACCTGCTTATTGGTAGAGCTTCGCGTATGAATTATATTATCAGTATTATTATTAAGTCATTAATATTATTACTGGTATTATTATCTTACCGTGAAGCCTGCCTGCCTAGCTATCACCCTCCTGCTCCAGTCAGCCGCCAAACGACTCGTCCTGTTCCGGGTGGGGGCTTGAGAACAAGTAATTTTTTCTTACCTTCATCTCATTTCCTGGCCGACAAAGCATCAGTGATACCTTTGGTCTTGTTGTCCATGGGTGACAGTGCCCATTTACCATCAGGTGGCTCGTCCGCTCGTTTGTCTGCTATTAACATAAAAAAAATATTACAAGTATATTACAAGACAAATGATTTGACATAGTGAAAACAGAATTATTTATTTGCAGATTTCGCAAAAGGCATTAGCGAATCAACCTGCAGTAACATAATAAATTATAGAGTCTTCAAAGCAGATAATTCATTCTGGCTCGAACGCCATCAGTTAGCTTCCGATCCGTCGATAAAACAGGTATCGAGTTACCGCCGTGTTTCGATACATTATTTCTTTACTTACAAACAAATAGAGGCAGAATCCAGGCTAAATAAGTGGTATTGCAGGAGAATAAAAGTGGCACGAGCGCGGCATTATTGTGACTAGTGAGGCGGTTTATTGTTCTATCAATATTTTTATTATCGATGTGCGGTTTATGAAAAATCGATAGTCGTAAATTCAAAACGAGTTTTACTGTTGCGACTTGTAATGAAGAGCGACAAAATAGGGTGGTTTGGCATTGTGATAAGTTTTTCTTGAAATTAGTGTACTGATGATAGGTATGTGATAAAGTATATAATTTAAAATGTACGATCTTATTTCCGATGAAATGGTTATTAACTCTGTACAAGTCCGCAATATTACGGGTAGAATGAAGAAAGATTTCTGCTACCAATCACTTTCACGCTTGAATGTAACGAGAAGTTCTAACTTTGAAATACGTTTTAGGAATAAAATTTATGTTTTTAACTCATATGATCCATTGTGTCATATATAAACATAAATTATAATTAAATTAATAATAAATTAAAGAAAATCTTTGTTAGGTGCTTTTATATTTTAAGCATTACGTGTAATGTTTCATGATTTCTGCAATAAAAAAAAATGAAGGAACTGAATCAAAACTTGAATCAAAATAATAAATAAGAAAAATATATCAAATTATTTTATCGACAATAGCGTTTCGGCACTAGCATATCGTAATAAAATGTTGGTGCCCGATATACTGGTTGAATTATATATGTTTAGCTCCAACGGTCGACGAGAGCGCATAGCAATTTGTCTTGCGACTTACCTCGCTGTATTGATATGTTCCAGCTTGCAGTTTCCAGGTCTACAATTATGCAATTGTTGTTTCCATGTATTTTCAAAAACTCACCCTCGATACGCTTCCGGAAACCTATGCTTTAATTCTAAAACGGTTATATATCAAGCTCGCCGTGATTTTCCACTAAAAGTAAACAAAATTTCTACTAAAATGAAAAAAAAGGCATATTCATATATTAATATTTTAAAAAGAGAAAGCTCGGTATCCAAAAATTTCTATCTGAAAAATTCTTTTACCATTTTAAAGATACATTATTCCGGATGGAGATACCAATAACCGAATGGATTACATATCATGTAAATATAATAACTTTTTCAACCCGAATGAAGTCAGGGTGCACTGCTAGTGTATAATGCAAACATATGTGTTTGCACATGCATGCAATAGCACCCACTTTAAGTTTAACTGTAACTTTTTTTCCCCTCTTATTACGAGCAATGCATTAAAATTTATTCGTCTGGTTCAATAATAAAAAAAACTTAATTTAATTTACTGCCAACAATTTAATTTACTGAAACAATAACTCAGCAGATCTGCAAATCTCTTTAAGAGTGCATTTGAGAAAAAGCAAGGATTTAAATTGGTCGACAGGTGATTTGCTTGCAGATTCAACCTCTTAGGAAACGGAGTATAATTTGGAGCGACTCTTAAAAGGTAAGCGGATATAAAAATTCTGAAAGATTCGAGGCTTGGCGCAGGGCTCAGTAGTTCCGGTTCATTTTGTGCCTGTCGGATCGAGTTACACTCAGTTTTTCTACAAACGACGGAGTATAATTTACAGCCGTTAATTTTTTGTTTGTAATATAACGGTAATATTAGTTTTCTAGTTTTCATGGTTAAGTCTAAATTAACGTATTGCAATTTAACCTTTCGTTAATCACCGTGTCTAATTAATTCGTGTGTTTAAGAGATAATTAAGTTAATTTCAAACCTTTACTTAGGTGTGACTTAATTGCGATGTTTATTTGTATGAACATAAGTAGTCATAGATTCGGAAGGAAATCCGATGTAACATTAAATCAGAATATGTCCGCCCGTCAAGCCTGCTTTCTCCAAATCTCCTATGATAGAAAAAAAATATTACGCAAAAAAAAATATGTGAAGTTAGATGACGACAACAGTGAAGTAGATGAAAGATGTAGATTAAAATCTAAAACAAGAAGATGTGGATAAAGTAATTTTATTTCAATTTGTAGTAATAAAATAAAAAAACGTTGGAATTATTATTTGAATTATTAACATGACAGTTTTGATACAAATCGAAAGATTAGTTCCTAATACCATGTAATTATAATAAAACATTAAGTAAGTAATTCAAGTAGTACATACGAAATTTGACGTGTGTATTATTGTGTTATATGCCTTTTAAATTTTGATTACTAACTTATATTCATTACGCCCGAAATCATAAATTCATGCTCACCAAGAATATTTCAATTTAATATCATAAAATATCACCGATGTGCCCATACTTTTCATTATATATTTGAAACGCATAGTTTAAAACGTTTGAATAAAATGCTCAATAATAACATTCATAATAGCCCCCATCTCTGCAACTATAATGAAAAAGGCCTTCACCTTAAGTTTACCGTAAACTTGTACGACAATCAAATTGCACACAAAACGAAAATTATCCCTAGATAGAAGATTAAGCCTACATGCAAGATTGATTCCGACTTGACCTGTTGTACTGTATTAAAAAATGCCAAATCGTCTTGAAGTCCCATTCATCATATTTATCCGCAGCTGTTTGTACACAGAACGCGCTCACTCCTCGTGTGCTACCGACGCGGTCGGCTCACGATGCTATTTATCTAGCGCCCGCGGCTCGGCAATTTGCATCTATTATAGAACTGATGACTTCCACACGGCTTTACAGGACTCTGTCACCATTCGCAGGCAGATACGAATGATAAAATTCATAACATGTATCTTCATGTAGTAAGTGTGTCAGATACTTATCTGCGAGGAAGTGTACTGATTCGAGTGTAATGTTAGGTTTATAAACATTACTGTTGAATTTATCTTTAGCTACATTAATGTTCAATATTTTGCATTAATTTTCTTTTAAACATCCTGAGTTGATATAATTTTTTACTTCAGTCGCAAATAAACTAGTAGTAGGGCTATCTGATAGCCAATGAACACGTCTACTTATGAACATTTGTAACACGAAAAGTATCACCAACACGTAGTCCATCAAGAAAATACCTTGAAAAATTTTAGTTTCTTCTTTGGTCGTCTACATGTTTATTATTTATTTAATATTTTTATGGACATTACATATTAAATTTGAGGCTTAAGTTTATCAGCGAAATTTTCAAGTACTAGGGCATCGTATTTGTCAACGGCTGTTTGTATACGGGCCACGGTCGGAGCTCGTGTGCTACCGGTGCGGTCGGCTCACGACGCCATTTGTCTAGCGCCCGCGGCATTGCAATTTGCATCCATGAGGCACGCCCATTGACTTCCACACTGCATTATACCAACATCGTTCCACAAACGTTAATCTGGACGATCTTAGCGATCAGATTTTTCGTGTCGTGTCAGCTCGCAGCCATCCGTCCCGTTGACATTTGCATGTTCGTCGCTACCTGATTTATTGGAACTGGCTAAGGTCTGGTTTATTATTCTCTGTATTCAATGCATCGCGTGTTTTTGAACCTAGGAAACGTTTTGTCGACCATTTTTGCTTTGTTATTTTCTGACTGGAACGGAAAAGCAAATATAGTAACAATTTACATGACCGAGTTAAGTTCTTTAAGGGAGTGGTTAAAAATTATATTGGAATATCTTTATTTCTATAAAGTACCTCTCCCATCGTAATTTCAATAATTTGCGTATAACAAATTTAAAAGAAAAATACAAGCTGAATGTTTAGCTTTTTTTATTTACAGTCCGAAAGTTGTCTAACAATACAGATGCTTATTATTGATACGGGAATAACATCTACGTGTTAAACATGCGGTCTCCCTAAGTTAAATTGAACACTGAAATCCTGAGATAGGTTTGCAGCTGCTGCCTGAAAAAGATCTAATTAGTCCTATAAAGTATATTTATGATAGTCGTCTGGAAGATATATAAATAAATAAACTTTCACACACTCATGCCCTGCATGATGCATGTACCCTTGTCTGAAGTAGAGTCACTACTAACTGGACGATGGGATCGTCAACAGTATTAGAAGATATTTATTAGAATTTGTATAAAATATGATATTGGTAACAAAATAATAAGACCTCGTGTTGCACATACATAAATTGTTATGTCCGAATGTATCGTTCAACAGTTTCGGTGATAAAGAGAATGAAGTCGTTGTTACTGTACATCTAATTCCTCTTTTAGAGATAACATTAGCCTCAATACTGCTGAAAAAAAAAAACAAATTTTGATCCACGTTTAAAAATCGATGTTTAATGTTTTTTTTTTAATAACTAATCGTCAAAGCAGCAGGTGAGCCACCTGATGGTAAGTGGTCGCTCTTGGACGTTAGTAGCAGCAAAGTGATCACCGACGCTTTGCCTTCCGAAAAGGAAGCAGACATCCCCATTATTACTGGCCCTCCGACTCTGCGACCGGAACTTGGGCAACAAAAAGCAATTCGTTTCATAGCAGCGTTAACATTCGCTTCAGAAATAATATTCTCATTTATTCAAATTTTGTCAATACCAAAAAATGAGCAAATTAGTAAATTAAACAATTCTCACGTTTTACAACAAATAACGTTGAGAGTGTAATAAATCATCACCATGGGAACATTATCAAATGTCTGTATCCTGCCACGTTAAATTTAAAGTTTCCAACCGAACGCAATATCTCGACCTCGAATTAAATTTTCTCGAGATTTACTCAGATGAAAGTTTGGTGTCTTGAATTTTCATATAAACAAATTGAAGTTGAAATCGCCTTCTAAAACTTTCTAATGGATATAAAGTGTAAATAAACGGGCTTGTTAACACTGAATTCAGTTTTGTTCTTAATGAAGTGGTAGTTACTGTCGGTAATTCTAGGGAGATTAGGGGGATAAAAGTGATGGATAAATATTATAGATTTTTTTTTGTATGGAGCTATTCGACTAACGAGCGGATGAGCGACCAGAGATAGTGTGTGGTCACCGTCATCTATAGACTTCAGTAACATCAAAGACGTTATTGAAGTATTGACGACCGAAAAGGAAGCGGGGAAGCATTATTACTGGATCTCTGACACTGCAACTGAAATACGTATGAAATATTTCACTGTAAATTTTAGAAGGTGGTAGCTAGCCAGTCGGGCAATAAACCCTACCACTATGCGGTACCTTCGGGAATAAACTGGATGGTACAGAACCCATAGACCAAAAAGAGGGACCACTTGCCTTAGTCTCGTCACTGTCTCGTTCACCACGAGCATGGGAGGTCGGCTTGGACTCAAGGATGGATGGAACTCTTTACATCTCTAAAGATTGAACAGTTTTATAACCATAACTATCAAAATTTATGAATTTTAAATCTTCTACGTAATGTAAATATTCACAGAAGATTCACCTTCAAATTACCTTTGACCTTTTTAAATATTTCAGTATCGCCAGCACCTAATAGTGGGTTGGTCATAAAATTCAATTATACATCGTATGCTCGGTTCGCGATTCTACTCTCTAATTACTATGTTTCGGAATAATAAGTGACCAACAGTTGGCCTATTATCATAAAACAGGTCTGAATCAAAGTATGCGAAGTAATCAACTCTTAATTATATGTTACAAACGCGGCTGTTAGGGCTTGCAAAATCGTAAGCTTGAATAATAAAAAAATGTTTCTGAATTAAAAACTGAAGAATATGTATAAACTAGAAATGAAAAGTCGAAGATGGGCTCGTCAGTGGCGTATCTTAGAAGCAGTATAAGAGGTTAGTAATGATGATTATGATATACAAAAAAAAAACAGTTGGCACTCACACACACACACACACACTCCTACTTGTGATATGGAAGTCTTCAAGAGGAGAGTGAATAGACTTTTAGGAGAGTGAACAGACCATCAGGTGGGACGGTTGTCTATCATTGACTATTTTATGTAAAAAAAAACCCATCAGCGACCCAATTATAAGTAGTAAAAAGAATTGGTCTTAAAAAAGGTTGTTAAATCACGATCTGACAAAAATTCGATTTGTGGTAATCAGACCGAAATCAATAACTTACGAATTTATATGTATGTAAATCTTCACTTTTTTAGCTCTACGATTATTGCACGTGCTTTCTTATATTAATAAACTTTTGCACGCTCATATCCCTGCATCGGCATTCCCTCTATGTCCTGTTATTAATCATATAGGATGTATATTATCATTACAGACATTGGCAGACTTCACATACTTTCAAGACCAATAACAATTTGCTCTCATCAAAGCACGTGATATATAATTACAAATTTTTTGCTATTTAAGCACATATATTTAAAACTTGTAAGACACTTGCAGGGATTCAACTCAGCAAGAGTGGACGTTCGAATCACAAGGCTATTACTAATTTAGGCTATTGCGCGATTACTACTGTATCATTGATTACCAAAATAGTGACGTAAATAGATGCAACCGAATTCGAATGTGGTAACCCTGATACTACGGTAACGAGTGAAACAACTTTCATACTAACGCCTAATGTAATTACACTTATGTGAACTGAATTACCTATTTAATAAAGGCGAGAATAGCCTAGACAGAGGAACGAGTATGATCACTTATGTTGGTTAACGTATGAGCATTCGAGTTGGGCTCGTAAAACCGTCACGCGGTGGGATGGAAATACTGTGCATAGATTGTAAACAGTAGTAGAATTGCGTATTTATTGTTCGTTTCTTGTAATTTAAAAATGTAGTTAGGTTGTTTTTCTTCCATTCAATTTCCTAAACTGGTTATGAATTATATTTTTTTTATGTTGAAATCATCTTCCTTTCCATAATGCCAGGGGTTAGGCAGACTTGATAAAAGTTTCAGAATTAAAACTTAGGTATATAGGTTTTCTCACGAAGTTTAGTTTCATCAAAGTAAGGGATAATTAATTTCTAATACGTATAGAACGGTTTCTTAAAATAAGATGATGCGTGAGGCGGAATAGGCGGAATATTATAGTTGGTAGTATCAGGTATTACTTTGTGGAAATTCATTGTTATTAAATTAGTATTGATTTCATTATGTTTTGCACCTTAATGTGGTAGAGATAATAAAAACAAAATGTTTTAAAATATTATTTTACCCATTAAATATTTAATGCAATAATAATTATTGTCAATTTCTGTCAGAGAACCAGTAGTCCCACGAGATATGCATCTGTTGAAATAAGTGAATATACTACATATGTTACAGTTAAAAACAGTTTTTAGATAGATCGCGTTTTCCCTAGTTAGAACTAGTTTTCACTAAATGCCTTTCTTACAACTAGAATTAACTAATACTCAAAATTGAATATCAGTTAAAAGTAGTTCTTAGTAGACAAAACACGTTTTTCCGAAGTGAGTCTCATTCAAAACTGTTCTCAAAGTTCATCGTATCTTATTCTAATTGATCGCGAGACGACCCTTGATTCGACAAGTGCGGGGGAATCTCTTTTCGACCGCCATCCGCGCGCTGCGTGCTCGTTTCCTTCAAACCTAACCTAACCTAACTATTTTTTTTTACGTGGGGAAACCATCATGGGTTACTCTCAGTCGCGGAGGCGACTGATAGGATATGTCAGACTTCTTCCAACTAAAACCCCACGGTGTTCCTCTGAGCGCCCTTTGTCGGGACTGCGGGTACGCTCTCGCATTCTTCCGCGGTCCAGACGGCGGTCGCTCTTCTACAGAGCCCGTCCCTGTGCGGAATGAATCTGGAGCTACTTCATCCCTCCGTCTTTGAGGTGAACGCGGGAACACCGTGCGCATCACCTCGAGAACCTAACCTAATCTAAATTCTAGTTTTAACAAAGGCATTTAGTAAAAACTATATAGTTCTAACTAGGGAAAACGCGTTCTACTTAAAAACTGGTTTTAACTGTAACATATACATTCCTAATTATATATAATTAAACTAATATACGGGGATAAACAGTACACATGCATAAATTGTTAAAAAGATCTGAATAAATAAATAATCATTATTCACAAGAACATAGTTTTTATTAACAAAGTTTATATAATATTAATTATAGGCGTTTATTAAAATACAAACAGAAATATGCCGTATTATATAAGTAGCTAAAAGGAGGCAAAGAGGACAATGCTCTACTTATCGATGTCAAATAATAACATTGAGTTTCACATATTACCTTACCTTAGGGTCAACTTTAAGTGAAGTGATCTTAGGTATCGTTGCATTCTTGCGTATTATACTCAAATTCAAAATAATTTAACCATTTAGGTACTTTGTAAATACACTTACGTAAGTCTGCTTCCTGTACCATTTCGACGAGGCGCGTTAACATTGAAGATGACAAATGGCAAAAAAACTCCTCAGCACATTTTAAAAATAAAACACGTCAATTACAAAATAAGTTTTAACTGTGCGGAACTGGTTTTGGCACTGTTATATTCACGTATCAGTATATAATCTATCATTTATAATTCTATACCCTAATGTCCTTTACTTACATTAACACGTTGTATATATCTTCGATGCGTTAACAAAATATAATTATTTAATTGCACAAAAAATATTATGATCTTGTTATTATGATTATTATTTATTCCACCTTGAACATCTAACATTATTTGAATGCTGTATCTAATTATATCGATCGAATAACTTGTTATTATGATTATTATTCATTCTACCTAGAACAACTAACATTATTTGAATGCGGTATCTAATCATATCGATTGAATAACCATTTTAATAAAATTGCCTTAATTTATTGCTGTACAATTTTCTGGTGTAGTATGACTGGAACTACTACTTTAGGTGTTCTTACTATGAAATGGCATAAAACTGTAATTCACA
This sequence comes from Megathymus violae, assembly GCA_003671415.1. Lineage (NCBI taxonomy): Eukaryota > Metazoa > Arthropoda > Insecta > Lepidoptera > Hesperiidae > Megathymus > Megathymus violae. The sequence continues at coordinate 505,022 of PDGT01000015.1, read as the reverse complement.
TAACTATCACTCTACAAGTAACTAAGACTCGCGGAGCCAAGCGTAAACGATTAATAAATATAGTTTATTATGGGATGTATGATTATGATTATGTGGAAGTGTTACGGACCATTTGAATTAAGTTTATTAGCTGTTTCTTAGTACATATCAGTCTTTACTGTATAGATCCTTTATCAAATGAACATAAGGTTCTGCTTATTCTTAGCAGTTTTTTTTTGTATTCGGAAATAAATGTGCGCACTGGGCAAGTGGTGGCCAATGTTTACTGTCGTCCGTGGACTTCTATAATACCAAAAGATTCAATTATATGGTACCGCCAAGAAAAAAGCGAACGAGAAGCTTTTTAATACCCACTTAGAACTTCTACTCAAACAAGTTAACAATATTACTCGTATGATTTTAGAAGGATCCTATTATTACACTGGATGGTGTGGAGCCCAATACATATCCAACAGCAGAAATCTGTTACTATTGGCTTTTCTATTGTTTGGCAGAGAGTATCATGATGAATAGTGTATACCGTGTAGTATGTAAGAATACTATATACAGTTTACTTCAATATCGTATTAAAACAGCGAACTCATTCGAATGATATCTGGTTCTTATAATTCAATATTAAGTGACAAACAATAGTAAAGCTCCTGCGTTTCAGTAATACTTTGTCACAAATTTTGTTAAGTGTAGTTTGAGTTTAATTTTCCCAAGAGTGTCTGATGTTCTAAATGATTTAATACCTAGTTATGTAGGTAAATTAATGTGGTTGAAGTTATAAAACAAGGTTTTGTGTTCAAGAGAAGTGAGCATAAAATATATTGGAAATAACCATAATTTGATGATAATAAACGATGCTATATGTATGTAACAGATGAAGCAAAAATTCAAGAAATACAACTTAATAAGTATAATCCAAACAACCTACCTGTGAACAGTGCCATGAATTTTAATGTAACAGAAGGTTTTATTTCGATACGGAATACCGAGGAAACATACGGAAAAACTGGTGATAACCTTTTAAGCCATATTTATGTCCTAAGAGGGGCTGTTCAGTACGAATGATATGTGGTAATCGATGTGATTCTGCAATTTAACATTTTTCTTTATTCTGTACTTGTAAGGAAATTTAGAAATTATCTCGATCTAATCTGGAATCTCCAAGTGCCTTTGTATCTGCTTCTATTCCTTTCTTGGCGTTAACCCTGTTAAGGAAGTTAGATAAGGGTTTCTTTGTAGAAACCTTAGAATTTTTATATGATTTTTCGCGTTAGTTGTACTCGATAAAACGCGGTAGATTAGTAAAAAATCTAAGTTCTTACGTTTGTATTACCATAACCATATCTTTCCATAACATAAATTTTCGTTAACATTACGCTGAAATAATTTTTATTGTACAGTTTGTGAGATCTACTATTAACATAAGTAACAAGACTCACAAGCGTTTGCAGTTTTTATTTAGTTTCCAGAAAATAATTATTAAACCCATATCAATCAATAAAGTTCATAAGGAAATCTCTTTATAGAATTTATTTACAAACTCTTAAATCTATGCAGACGCATTAAGCCTCAGTTTACAAAACATTTTTATTTTTATATATGGTCCTGGACAGGGAAATGAAAGAAGTTGAGACGTCAAATAAAACATGAGCTAATCCCAACGGACAGGCGGTCTTGAAGAATATTATGATTTATTAAACCTAACAAACAAACTGCCTTAGCCTCATGAAATATTAGATGGGTCAAGGAATGTGAAAAAGTTTCCGTCACTGAATTTACATTGGATTATATGTTTATTACGGTCGACAATATGTTACCTCTTAAAGACTAATATTTCGTCCTTCTTCACAGTATTCTGGTCAAATAGAAAAAAATATCAGTTTTTTAATAACTAACAAAGAGCTACCTGCGAGTTAACGGTTACAATGGATATCCATAATACGAGGAGCGCGTTGCTAACTTTAATAAAAATGTGTTACAGGTCACTTCGTAAACTCTGCAATTGAATGTCGAAATTTATATTTCTGAGTAGATTTTATTAAAATATTTATAACTACGAGTAGCCGAAGAGAAAACCTATAGAGAAAAGACTACACATAATTGAATTTTGATGGCTAGTGTGCTCTTAATTACCAAACCATACATGCTAAGCCTTTTATACTCTAAATTGCGTCACAGGCAACCAAAAAATAAGAATTGTTTCGTGTTATAATTCTCCTCTGCGTTTTTATACCGTGAATATTTTGAATAAAAATACTTGTTCACAACTTTTTGTTGTAAGAAGCTTTAAGTATGACCCCGGGGCTACGAATCATAACATCTTAAACGAACAACTTACAAAATGTAAGGAACAATTCTTCACACGGACCCCGCAATATAAATAAACTGTCATGTCCATGGCCCTAAAACACCGTCGTGCAAATAAATGCGGGGCTTTCGCCTCGGGCTGGAGCAGACACACGCCTCCTGGTCCGATTCTTCAAACGTCAAATGAAAATATTCTTGTAAGGTTTTTCTTTGCATCGTCTGAATACAGATGGAAAGTGTTATACATGTATTTTTACACGTTCAATATTAGCTTCACTTGTATGCAGGTATGCTACTATGTGAACGAATCTTTAAACTTTTGTATATCTCACTTCCAGGCGGCCAAATTATTAAAAAAATTGCATACGTCTTGAAAATCAATTAAAATACAGTAATTTTATAGGTATGACTAGCACAGAGTGACTCGCTAGTCGATCATTGGTATTTTATACGTTGTGCAAGATAATTTAATACCTAGTTTAATCGTCGCATTGCAGGTACAGTAAGGATGAGATTTTATTATATATTTAGTGTGATAATATTTGTATTTATATTTACTTGACTTTTACTTTTAAGGTGATCGCAGACAGGAGAGTTTATTTAATTTAACGTTATAACAGAACTATAGATGTTGATAAAGTTTTTCTTAACCAAAATAATGATAATTTAAAATCACTTTTAACGAATCGTACATATGACATTAAAAAAAATTATAATAAAATATTTTTCATTCAAATCGTATTCTTCTTATGACGATGAATTAACGGCGATGTTCGTCGTAACAGGCAAATATCTAAACAGTGGAAAGTTGTTACCATGAATCTATATAAAACATATTAATAATAAACTGATCAATAATGGTATATGACTGTTATTAACTCAATCAATATATTTTCTACAGAAAGCTCTACTCAGTCTTTTACATGACAATAGAATGATACATCAATTGCAATGTGTTTCAGAAATTTCGTAGGCCGATGTGAAAAGATTCAATTATCGTCTTCAAGATGATAATTTCTTCGAAAAAGTTTAAGAATTTGAGACCATAGAAATTCATGTCTTTGGGAGGCTTGAAATAATAATTGAAATTTAATATGGATATTTTCAGTTGCTTCTAATGTTGTTTGAATTCATTCAAAGCGACGCATTGTATAACATAACGCAACAGAAAGTAATGAAAACAAAATAGAAGAATCTTAAAAGTACCCTGGTATTAAATTAACTCGAACCGCCAGAAACACAAATGAATATTGAAAATTAAAAATGTTACCTAAATAGAGATACAATAAATTCCACAACAGATCCGAAACCGAAGACGAAAAAAGGGCGTACAAAAAACAATATCTTCTCATATATGTGCCATAGAGTTCAATCAATCAATGCCCCTTAAAAATAAAAAGGTGGGCATACACGACCCACCTAAACTTTGGGATACGGGGAAAAAACTTGCGGCTGTATATTTTTTGTTCGACCACATTGGGGAAATATTCTGTATGCCTATTAGGAGCTCTTTCTATTTTAAAATCAAATCAGACGGCAGTTTTAAATCAGAAACAATATTTTAAACAGTTAAACAGAGATTTTTTTATTTATTTTCAGAAAGACAAAACAAACAATTTCATAAATGTTGGTCGTCATATTAGTAACTTATTAAAATATTATGAGTATTTAGTTGCATCTCTTACTAGTAGATAATAGGGTTTTGTCGTTGGTCATAAGGTAAAGAGCCCTTGTTCGATCTTTTGAAATAAATGTTTTTTTTATCAATAAAAAATAGGCATACTAAAGCCAACTTTATTTTGTATTAAATTAATACTAAATTAATAACAGTGAATTTCCGCAAAGTACCGCCCGATACTATCAACTTTATTTTGTATTATTTAAATAAAATATATTTTACTAGATTCTTTTATTATAATGTTTCATTTATTACAATTTGCCGATAATACCTTAAATAGGTAAGGAAAATCATTCAAATATCTTTTCTACTTCGAAATAAATATCATTTTGGATTTCAAAAGCGATTCATGAACGATTCTGAAAGACTTATATGATGCTTTGATGTTCGTAATGTGTAACAAAATTCCTTTAAGTGTTATTTGGGAAAATTCTCATTTATTCCCCCAGCATATTCTTCGTCCCGTCTTCCATGTAAATGTCTTTGATATGCTCACATTTCATACAAGCAAAAGATTCTATATAAAAATTATGATTACCGTCCTCTTTGACAAACCTCATATATCTAGCACTTAGTTCAGCTCCCCTCTTTGCACTCTGATCCTTGGAATTAATGAATATTTATAACGGACGGAGCGCATTTTTATCGTTTTCTCGTGAATGTTATACTGAACTGTTTTATTGTGAACGTATAAGCGATTAAAGTATTCATCCAATATTATTTTGATAAATAATGTCGTTCAAATTCTGTCACTAGTCATTTCATGCTCCCTAATTATTTTTATTCAATACAAGTTATATACAGTTATGTATAGTTATATATAGTTTAGAAGGTATTTTAGAAACATTCTTAATATTGTATTGATCGGTCTTAAAAATATAGTCAATTTACATAACATCAAATTATGTCAACCATTTATGTTAATTGTCAAAAAAACATCTGCCTAATTGCGGTTAACATAGATTACTAGGTTTTTTTTCAAATCGCCATTGAAAATACATAAGTGCTGCTTTATAACAACGAAAGGTTTATAAGACTCATTGAAACAAATGTGCAATCCGTCGTCAGGGCGACCAGCTCCTTAGTTACTTTTTATACTTGAAGCTGGAATTTGGAGATGCGATTCTCTCGTCCAGAAACAAAAAGCACATTGAGGGCGAGTTTCATTAGAGGAGTAAATTAGAATTCGTGTGTGGACGTCGCTCGCCAAACTTGGGCCCAACAGAGGCATCCGTATACATTTTGATTATTATACTTTCAAATTGCGAAATTCCCTCCTCAGTCACAGGGTGGTTTTGAATTTGGAATTTAAATCATAAATGTTCTTTGTCTTTATCTTTTTGTATTTTGAATCAATTTATTTTTAATCAAGCTTTTCTTCAATGACTTGACTTAATAAATATGTGAAAATCTAATTAAGTAAATTTTTTACAAAAGACGAAATATTAATTGAAAATTATAATCATGGTAAACTTAATCTTAATTAGAGCAATCGAAAACAATAATAATTTATTATTCATATAATGTTAATTTTCCGCCATTCAAATGACAGGAAATATTTCCGATCCTATAATGTCTGATATTTAGCAATACAGAGAATTTATTATAAAATATTTATAAAAAAAAAATGCGAAAACTACAGTGGATAATCGCAGAGTTTTGTTTTTGCCCATTAATTAACAAGCCAGCCAGTTCGCTCACTCATAAGATTGTAAGTGGTTGACTATTGAGCTATCCATAAAATTTTTCATGCCCATTTGGTACCACGCTAACAATTTTCTTGGTTAATTAACGGCTATGCAGACTTTTACTGAGAGGCTGTTCGGCACTGATGGCTTCAAACTTATTTTTTAAGCTTCTGAAATTATATTTTGCCGTTATTACTTTTCCAAAGAAGTCTATTTTATTTATTTATGTATATAAATATCTTATCATTACAATCTTTAATTGGCAGTGGCTGGGGTCGGACCTCCTCTCACAATGAGAGAGGTTAAGGCAATAGCCAAGTGTGGTTTGCCCGACTTTATACACTTTTGACATCATTATGGAGAATTTCGGACGATATTTCTCACACCTAAGTAAGTAATAACTATGAACATATTATTATATATATGTAATTATATGTGTGTGTGTATGTGCGTGTATGTATGTGTATACAGTTGTCATAATTCGCTACAAGAGGCAGCGACTGTGGTCTGCAATACATTAAAGTCTATAATGACCCACCGCTACATTGACCGCCATTAAATTAGTAGAATGAGGTGTTTTAACGCAGTGAATGCTTTTTATTGTATTTCGCTGCTAGATGGCGTTGTACCACATGAACTTTACCGTTTAACGGCTCGCATATATTTGTATATGTAAAAGTATTTAAACAATAATATTATTATCTACTTTTCTTTCATGTTTATGTGACCATTGATCACAATGTGACACCTGTGCTGTTATGTCTCTTCTTCAAGTTATTGCAAAAAAGAGTTTCCACATTCATGCATCGTAAAGATAAGGCTTCTATATCAATATACCATCCGGTGGAATTGTAGTAAGAAAAATGTAACTGTCTTGAAACTTAATTATATTTTTCTTTCACGCAATTTATTTAACATAATTTAATCTGAATATCAACTGGATTGTTGAAACAAGCTAAAGAGATGTTATCATGCATTCATAATTACTACAAAATTAAGATTGAATAGTAACTCAGGGCAGGACGTGTATGTAAATTAGCCTGCACACTGTCCGGATTTTCTCCGCATATATTTTTTTAATAGTTTCTAACATTTTGCTCAATAGTTTAACACCGTTAATGTGTTACACTTAAAGTTATCTCTAAGGTTATTATCATCAAGGAATGACGTTTGACATTTCTGTCAATATTTTGCATCCAAACCTTGACCGTCAATGACAGAACTGAGTGTGACAAGTTCCTGAAGTAACAATTGACTGTTTACTATTAGCATTTTATGCTCAGAATATTTACAGTTTATTAATTAAAATTATATTCTAAATACAATTAGGCTGTTAAAGTTTAACCTATAAGTCTTATCATATCGTATCTGCAATATATATTTACAATCTGTATAATAATAGTACTCTGCCCGTGATATATTACTATTTGAAATTAGAACAAGAATTCAATATAAAGTTTAATTAAAACAAACTGTAAGCACGGACAGTGCACACGACGTTTAAGATGTTTTAGATGTCAAATGTCAAAGTAGGGTTCATACAATGATAGATGTTGCTGGTGTAAAAATGTTGGTGAGGTTACACGGCAGTGTAAGTTCACATTTGTGACGGCCAGAGGCAAAGGCCGAAACGTATTCAGACTCAAAATATTATAATATTTTTTAATAGGTACTTGAGAACGAGTGAATGTGCATATTGACCTTATAATCGAATGATAGATCTGCAGTATAACGAACTTTATCCATCCCAACTTAGCCTACAAGTATGAAGCGCAATTGGTGTTAAATTAATGTTTAAGACTCGTTCAGAATACTCTTGGTAGTCTCTAAACGAACCCTGGACACTGACTACCCTGAATGAACGAGATGGAAAGTTGGATGGAAAGTTTTCCTTGGATTTATGGGCTCTGATCACTGCATTGATTCACAAAAAAGGATAAAATGTATGGCGTAATTATAAAAAAAAACATATGACACGCCTGATTATCCAAAGCGAAGCGAGAATGGTCCACTAGTTTTGTAATAAAAAATCATCTTGATCAAAAATAAATCAATTAAATCATGCCAGTCCATCCACATGTATTTTATTAGTTTTTTATACATCCATGATAACCATTAGGAACCATCGTTCCTTTATATTTGTTTTAGCAAATAAATTTTGCTATTACTAGTGATCTGATCGAATGTTACCATTAATTACATCTTCTCGGTCTTCATATATTGTTGTCTTTAATCTAACTTTGGTCATTCTATCTATGAGCAACATAAAGTAATTGTGGTACCGCCAACGAATATTAAACATCTCTTGTGTTAGAAAGGTTGAACTTGGGATATAAGAGGTTCCACCCAACCTCCCCTGTTCCCGGTGCACCTTGTCGAGCATCCGACGTGACTATGACGAACTACATCTCCTAATGGACTTCTGTTGGAAGTCATCGGGATGTGAACCACTGTACTTTAAATGATCCTTGGGTATAATTATAACCTAAAATAGTTTGTGCAATTTTAATTTTTATTGATACTACTTGTCAACTGTCGGACTGATACTACCGATTAAACTGTCTTAACACAGATGATAGTTTCAGTGAGAATGACGTACAATATTGTAGACTATTGAATTCATTGAGCGTTGTTAACATACAAACATTTTTGCACCCTTTACCGATATTATTATGTGACGCGAAGTTTTACCGCGATCAACAAATGTAAGTGATACGAAATTTTCATAGACCGTATAAAAATCGTGAGGGTTCATAATAAAATGGAAAAAATAAGTTTTCTGTTTAAAAAATCTAAAGCCTGGTAACAAGTAATATTGGATAGTGTCATTGACGTAATAACTATATGTTTAGTACGACACTACTTACTGTCTGTTATTTTTAGTGGACAGTAGAACGTGCACCTGAGAACCTCGTACAGAGCGTGGTGCTTGTAATTTTGTTATCAGTCCATCTCTTTGGGGCGCCGACATAACTTTTTGTACGCCCCTTTGTCCTATCTCACGCAGATCATTGTTTTCTTTTATACGTGTTGCCTCATTCCATTTAGGGCCCCTTCAAACTGCCATCTTCTCTGTCACGATTTATAGTCGCATAATCGAACATCGTGGCATTCGGTAATTTCCATTTGCGTGCTGGTACGTGCACTCGATTTTATTGTAACATTGGTTAGCAGTGAATATAAATTGTCATAAATTATTATAAAAGCGCTTCGAAGAAACTAGAGCTGTTTAATGTAGTTATATAGTCTCTGAAAACCTGCAATCTACAATTCTGTTTCTTTGCAAGTTTTATTAATGAAATATATCGTATCGTTAAACAAATTTCTTTATATCAAGTCCAATATTGTCTGCATTTATATAGACCTAATTTATTCCTTAATTAACTAAATTTATCATTATGATTGAAAAGAAGTTAGTCCGTGTGAGCCTTTACTTATTTCGGCAATTTTTTTTTGTAACATTTAATTAAAGGTTTAGTAGCCGTTTTGCTATTCGGTATTTTTTGCTTCACCTTTACATTATATCGTAGTGGAACGAAATAAGCATTAAACATAAAAACACCGTATTCAATACGGTATATTTAATGAAATATGTTAATGTTAATAAAAAAAAAAACTTTTTTTTATAGTTAATCTTTAATTTGTATTTATAATATACAGAAAAAATTCCAACTACATGATGTTCAAAATAAAGATTTGACATATCTAAATTAAACTGTTCAAAAAATGTACCTACAATTCATTATTACCACTATTATGTATATAATCATATAAAAATGGGCGCAAATATAATATAATTTCATTATAATTAAATTTAAAATAAAACTTACACATACATACATTTTAAAAGACAGATGGAAACGATCCAGAAACAGTTACCTCGTTTAATTATAATTCATGTTAAAATACCTTTTAAAGCAATTCCCAATCGGATAAGGTTAAATCAGGAAAACTAATAAACCATAAATCTAACCCCAATCCTAATATTAAAGAGGCTCCACTCTCGTAACTTAACGAAGGTTATAATCTCTCAGGGGATATCATTACTAAAAGAACCATTAACAGACATGCGAGCTAACATTATCCAATTGTTGTTTAGTTGTTATGATAAAATATTTAGACTAAATGTATTTAAAAACAAAATTGCCCGTACTGGTAGTAAAAATTCTGTGGTAAGAATCAGGTGAATGCAGCTAATCGCTAAGTAACTTGGAAAGACTATAAAATACATAGTTTTCACATGGGTTTACATAAGTAAAACCTAAAATTTGTACTCGGATATTGATAAATCCTTCATTCATGTTATGCGTCTCAGGCCGGCCTGTATCTTTCTTTGGCTCGATTCCATGCGATTTCTTTGGCACGCACCACTATCTTTTGGAATCCCATTAGAAATAGTAATTGTAGCTTGTTAATGAATAAGAGAAATATCACAAACCTAAAATCCTTGTAATATCCTCGATAGTGTATTCAGTCTACGAAATCTGCCTTGATCAGCAGGTATATTTGTAGGACTATCTTTCGATTTAGTTTTGAACTATAAAAATGTTTAAGCACAATAGCATTGCTATGTTGGGTAATGCCAGAAAGTAACTATTCCATATTAATTCAATTAACTAGTATCATTTTAACAGATTAGGTAATTTAATATTCTATTATGAAGTGTTTTTTATACAAGTTATATTCACCGACCACTTTACATACGATTTATATGATACATATTCTCATTCTGCTTTTACTTTATGTATTGTGTTCGTAGATATAATAATAAATAAATAACTCGTATTCTCTAGTAAATATTAAGAGACCCTGCTGAAATAATGCCTATAGAATACTATGTTTCCTTGTATATTCTCCACGTATGTATCGGCGTCTGTTTCACTAACGGGTTCTTCTCACGTACGAGTAGGTATCGTGTATGTTGATGATGTATTGATGCATCAGTCGGTGTCCGTAAAAATGTATGGGTTAAAAGGTCGGGATGACAGATAGACAGTTACGTATGTTATGATATTGAGGATAAATTTTGAAATTATATTTGTAAATTATATATGAGACATGGTTTTTTATTTTTTTGTGGACGGATTGGCGTGAAACGACTTTTGAATTAGGTGATGTTTACTGCAATACATAAGTGAAAACCACAACGAAATTGGTTAAGCCGTTTCTGAGATTACCGCGCACAAACTAAAAACTATTGTTTTGGGTTTTATTGCGTTAATAAAGGACTCTAATAATATTTTTTCTCCTGTATCCTTCATGTACAGAAAGTACAGAAAGTTAGAATTTTATTATATTTATAGATAATATCGTATTTATCTCTTATTTACACATTTCGTAAAGATTTCAGCGACAGTGACAAAATATGTTTCATTGATAACGGCATTGTGATGATGAGGTGGTTGACAATGCCGAATGTGATTACTGACATGTGAATAGACAAATAATAACATCAATATATAAAGACAAAACATTTCTAGTCTTTTTATCAACCGATTTTCTTTTATGATTTGTGTAATATTTCGTTGCCGTTAGTGTTTTAACGTGATCAATGCAAAATATTGTAAACAGGGGCCTTACTCCCGAAAACGTTTTGGTTTTGTTTTTGTTCCTGATTCGAACTCGAATCTGATTCGAACTCGATCTAAAGTTCGTACTCCGGAACCAAATCGAATAGAATATCAAGATCGAGTTACGATCGAACGTTGTTAGCGTCGTTAAGTGTATCCGGTTAGTGACGTCACAGTCAAGTGCGAGAAGTACATGCATATGTCACATATAAATATTTAAAAAATGCTAAATTTAATAGCTTTCTTTTAAAAAATCTTTTATTTACTATTTGTTTATATGAATTTTGATAGAAAAATGAATATAAATTGTGTTTTAGTTTGACAAAAGTAATTAAAATCACTTAAATTAATCTGTATCGTGACAATTACTATTAACTAATCTGTGATCATGAAACTGTCATATTATTTTGACAACATATTTGTTGTCAAATTTTAAAAACGCGTTGGTGTGTATATTTCTTTGAGTTTTTCAGATAAATTAATTATTTATTAAACTATTATTTAGTATAACGACGCATTATTTCGGAACTCAACTCCGCGACGTCGCGGATATATATAATATATTGAAATATTCACTGATATCCTTAGACATATGATAATTCCTCTGGAATTCTTCACTATCCATTGCAAGTGCCCGAGAGTTATATCGACGTATTCTAAGAAAATTTGTCCTTTCTCGACGATACGCTTCCTCCTAAATATTAAATAATGATGTAAGGCGAGTCATACTTTAGAAACACCCAAATAAAATTAAAGAAAATGCAAAACTCGAAGCAAACAAAGAAGCTTTTTGTTACCGTGAATTTTGACGTTTGATTTCGATCCTGCTACTCGATTGACGATTGTCAGAAAGTGTGGGGAGTACGCTTTTATCGATCTTTATTCGATCGTAACGATTTTTAGTTCCAATTTGAACCACCGCTCGATCGTGCGCTAGCGTAGACATTTAAGAGTACGAAATTGACATATGAGCGAAATCAACTCGATTGATTTAAACTCGAAAGCTTTGGAAATAAGGCTGCAGGACGTTATTTGATGACTATGGCCAAGTTTGGACCACGCTAGTATACATAAAACTATGACTGACTGTTAGGATTTCTTAATAATGGTTAAAGCTTAGAGTTGGATTCAAGATACGGGGACGGAGGTTAATTTTCAAGCTACGGTCACTGCGAATACATTTTATACGAATTTTAAAAACAAGAGATAGTAAGTTGCCACGTTACTCCTTTATGATGCACCGAGCTTAATTGGACGCATTTGCACTGATGGCTTTCACCAGATAACGTCGACTTTGACGCGTTCAGATAAGGCACGTTCGGCTAAAAGGGTGCTAAAAACAGCACATCTGCTGCCGCAAATTCAATAAAGGGACCCGATTGTGATAATATGGAGAAAGATGTTCATGTCGGCTCCGGGGTTTGAAATTACACTTCTCATGTCAATTTTGAATATTTGGGAGTCATTTCTAGGACTTTTGCGGAAGAATAAGGAAATCTATCAGTTATCCCAGCAGTAGTGAACGGAAGACCTTTGCAGGGTTCTAACCTGCACGTGTTGCACAACCTGTCCGTCGCTCCCGCAATGATCGATACATGTTAAGAAAAGTATAAAAGGCTACTTTCGTCCATAAGTCCAAGACAATCTTGTCATTGTTTATCAGCTCTGGTCCATACTATCGTAATATCTGTCAATAGAATAAGTCGCCTGGTATACGTAAGTAAAGTAAAAGTAATTAAATATTATATATGTATCATCCATCCATCAGCCTTTGGAGGTCCACTGCTGGATATAGGCCTCCCCTAACTTGCGTCACTCTGACCGGTCCTGAGCCCTCTGAATCCAGCGGATGCCCGCTGTCTTTTTCAGGTCGTCAGTCAACCTGGACATAGGCATTTTTTGTTTATATAATCGATTATATGTTAGACACTTCGAGTAAATCCTTCAATCAATTTTCATGACTTGAGGAGAACTTTCTATATTCCATCTAAAGTAAATGATGTAGATTTTTTTTTCGTTGCTAGAGTTTGAAAGATCTGTTTCATCCCGAACAGAACGTTATAAATATAAAAGATAATTATTATACTTGGCACACGAATCACGTGAAAATGATGATGCTAGTAATATAGTAAGTTAAAATCTATGTAATTTAATTACGTAGATACTTTAATTTGAGAATATACTTCATCGCTTAACTCCAGCTCTGTGGATATAAATGACGCAGTTGCCCATTTGCCGTAACTAAATACTCGCTTCCCGAGGGCAACCATTTTAACCGATGGCCGTTATTACAAAGTTTGTAATACAAATATATTAGTATTCATTATCAATATTATCATACAGTTTATGATAATTATTTTAGTAACATCAAATACAAGCTCAGGTTACTAGGAATATCGCAGTTTTCATTGGGAATTAGCCGTAAATTTTACTTCATTTGACATTGGTACATTTATGAGCATATCTTTTGGTACGCAGTAAATAAAGATAATATTAAGCTGTCAGAGTTAAATCTTTTGTGATGTGACTATGATTAGTTAAATTTTATATAATTTCTAATATTATAAATTTATTTTCACTGGAGTGTAACTAGTTCGGGACAGTGGCTATACTCGTCTACTAGTACCTACTAATACTAATCACCGTCAACACTCTGTACGTGCTCTCTGTTTGATTCTAAAAATTTAGTGATCCCTCATTCGTCGACAACTCAGCTGCGTTTTGGCCGGGAATCGATATGGAACCCTTCGCTCAATAGGCTGGGTAACTAATAACTAGGCTACTAGTTAATACAAAAATTCGAATACGTAGGTACATCGAAACGGGACTTGTCAAAGGCAGTAACACGCGAGCAGATTATAATGTTAATTACTTATTCAGAAAATGAGAATATTTAATGTATGATGATTCATTTCGAAAAAGACCTTTAAAGTTATGAAGAGTTTCAAATTCAAAATCGTCGAATAATTTAGGTACTTTGTAAATTAATTTATGACAAATACAAAGTAAATTTTATTTTAATCTGCGCAGAATCGGTTACGACAGTGTAATTTCCAGGTGTCCTCGCCATTTATATATTCATCTGTGACATGATAAACTTTATATACAATCTTTGCTATAAAACGTCGTTTTAAAGTTCCAATAAGTAAATCACGTATCAACTTAGAATCTCATTTCAAAAACGAATACTGAGCCTCATAAAAATGAGGCTGAACCTATCGCAGCCAACTTATGCCAATTTCTTGTTTCACGATTGTATGTATCAATTTTTGCTTGTATATATTTAATTTTGCCGTATTACACAGTTTTTTTTTAATTTTACCCGTAGACTCACGCAGCTCTAATCTGTGTAAAACTCTAATGGCTTTTTTCTATAGTAAAAAATTAAATCAAAGTAAACTGATTTACCACATAAGAATATCATAACAGATAAAACTATTAAAATAGTTAGATACTCCACCAATTTTGTATTAAATATAATTTTATTTTTATCAAGTCACTTACTTCCTTTAAACGACAAGTTTTACTTACATTTTAAAGCTAGCACGGTGACTTTCATATACTCCATCGTCAATAGTTCTGTTCATTCTTAAGACAGGCCACAAAACAAAACAAGACGCTTAGACCAGTTTTCGACTTGAAATGCGATTTAGATTTATTCTCTCCGTTCGTCCTTCTATTTTTTGTTCAACTGTCTGCATTGTTGCCTTTGAAACAATAGCCATAGTGTTGTCATATCCGGAATTTATCATTCTAGCACCATCAGCGGAAATGCGTGGTGATATGAGTTTATAATGTGGTATCATGGCCTTTTTACTCTATAACTGTTTGTATGGGTAATCCGAATGACATAAGCGCCATGGTCTATACACGCAACGAATACAGAATCGATATCGAACATGCAAAGGTGTGGTCTGAAGCTTTAACTTTCTCTTTATTAGTATTTGATATAAGTTGTTGATGTCATGTTTCCTTGTCGGTGTCGTGATTACCCACGCCTTTGCTTGAATTATAAAATTTTGGGGAAATATCATCTATAGATTTTAGTAAAATGTCTTCGGTTGAGATGTGGCTCTAGCCAAAGTTACTATTAGGTACCGGGCAGAGAATCCCGAGTTCTATTCGAGTCGGGCCATTTAACTTATTGCTGTGTTTTCGTTAATCTTCGTTCTTTGTCTCATTTATGTAAGTCCAAGTCGTTAATGAAAATATATATTTTAGGAGGCATAATATATTTAAATTATTTATTTTATGCAATAATAATATTTAGTATATATTTTTTAACTGTGACATCGTAATGAAACTTATATAAATATGATCTCATTCTTAATTGTGACCTATATTTTTAATCTGAAATTGTTTAGATTCCAACTTAAAATAAATATCCATGATTCATAAAAACCTAAAAGTAGAACAAATGGAAGACGAATAATTTGAATGAGTGTCCTTGTAAAAATGAATGGAAAATGATAGCTTTAAAAAAATCAGAGTATTCGTAGTTAACTTAAAAAGTACTCATACCATGTAACGTTAGTTGAATATCATCTAAGAGAGAACATTAATTTTTTTGTATATTTTTAAAAAAGGAACGTGCCTGTTCCTATCATTAGACTCGCCACCTGCTTCAACATCTGACATACGTTGTTACATTTAAATACGACCATTGATCTAAAAAATGCACCCTCATCCTTCATCATCGCACATTTCCACGATTCCGCTTAATATTTAAAAAAAAGTGTTACACGCTTCATTTTAGGTTGACACGTATCAAGTGGCAAGCACATCGCCTATTCTTTGTATTTATCTCCATATTGAAGTGTCTCAAACTTTTAAAAGCCCAAACGTATTCCTTATCGAATATATAATTATGCTTAATGATGTGCTAGACTTTTTGTGTTTTGTTTATTTTTTAAATTTAAAAGCTTTATATGTCATTAACTCGTAGTGTTTTATCAAGTTTTGTTTAGTTTTTTACGCGTCTTGGATGAAGCTTCATAAACATGGTGAACACGTGTACAAATTTTTTTGTTTGTATCGGCAGAATCGATACATTTGTCGCAATTTTTTGCGACTGTCTAATAAAAAGTTGAAATCACGTACGAATTAAATAAATAATGCATAAGCTTTGACACTTTTTGGTTTTCCTCTTATAAGGCTTGCCAGAAATTGATAATGATCGAAAATAACAAAGCTGGTCAATTGTTTAATAATGATTCTTTGTTAATGGATTATTTTAGTTTCAATTTTTTTTTTGGATTTCGTTTTCGCATAACATGGAAGTCCAGTATAATCAAAATAATGACAATTTAAAAAAAGTTTTGATCAAATGATAGCTTTATTAGATGTTAAACGTATTTCTGGGTGATAACAATACCAATTTGACGTTTTCATTAAAGTTAATTGAGTTTAAACTGACATCTGACAAATTTTTTTTTCAAACTGGATTGCAGTAGTAGTACTCTAAATATACTTTCTATTAACGGATCAAAAACAACTTTCTACCACAAAGTGGACCTAAATGTTGTACCGTACATATACCTACAGATATCCATTTCTATGCAAGAAAAAATATTATTAACAGAGCAAATAACTACTGCAATGCCTTTTCGTAACACAGATTTGCGTCTATTGTATTGCAATAATCTATTACAGTGGAACTCAATACCCTTAGCACCGAATATTTTCACTTTTCATCGTATATTGTGTTGAGCCCCAACCTGTAAGTTGATGCATGGAGTCAATATTTTGAAACTAACCGAAGTCAATCCCAACAAAACAGAACTCGCTTATTTAAAAAACAAGTCGCCTAGGGGTGGGTGCTAAAGTTTTTGTTTGTTTGGGACCAAATTTTATGTAGAGGACGTCCGCAGACGAGATTTCAGGCGCCACTCGCATTAGACAATCCGATACTAGAATCGAATTGAACATTAATGGAACATAAAAATGTTTACCGTCACATAAATTATTCTCAAAAGGAGCCGATGAATTCTCGATTCCACGACTGATGTTTTATTACTAATGGATGTCAGTGGACTCTATAATTTCCCATGAAAATTTATTGGCATCGCTCCGTAGTATACGATTCAAATTTAAGATTTTTAGTGGCTGTAAATCAACACTTGAAACTCTCGTGACCATTGAATATGTAATAGATTTACGGTTAACAAAACTGTGGAACATTATCAATTGTGGTCTGAATGGTGGAGGAAGGTAAATATGCAGTAAATTGATATAAAGCGATATTGAATTGCCCTCGTGACAATAATTTGGCCCACGCGTCGGTGTCCAGAGACTTTGTGACAATACTCTTATATGATTTGAAGGACTACGGGAATAATGATATAGGTCCCAGAGGACCCACACAATGCGTCTGTATAATAATAGTTGTAGATTTGAAAGTAATTTGAATATGAATGGCACCCTCCCGCGCGGTCCTCGTAATAACAAATATGAAGTGTAGCTTTGTGTTCCCCCGATGACTTTGGTATAACGAATTGTGTTCGGATTGTGAGTTCGATAATTATAGGTATAACTCTACACGTTCCAGGGTTAAAGTTTGGGAGTGAGTTATTGTTAGTTATATCGAATTCAATTTAGATCTTTTGCGGCGAGTTCGTCAGCTCGTTTGACATAAAATTGTATATATTATGCAAAGCGTAATGGTAGTAGTATCGCGGGTAAGTTTTTCCGTAGGTATACAAACGTAACTTGGAGATATGAATTTGATTTATTACCTTGTTATTGACGTTTTGGACTCGTTAAACACACTACTCTTCGACAATATCTGTAACAAATAAGTACCCGTTTTAATTATTATCTTAATCCTTGTCATCGGTGACTTTTTGGATTTATGTAAGAATTATACAATAACTATTATTAAAAGGTAATTTATTGTAACTGTCGTTAAAAATTTCAAAAACAAAATTTCTTCACGCCTCTAAATGAAGTACCATAACACAAAAACCTTCAAACGTCTCACTTCTGGGGGTAAATGACTTCTCAGAATTATAAGGAGTTAAAGTCATAGTTTATCAGACTAATCAGTGTAAGGCGGCAGATGTAACACTTCTTTTTATGTTATAAGAGCTAAGCAATTGCTAAGGTAACCTAACAGTGTGTTTTAGTGATACCTGTGATGTGGCGGCTAAACCACCAGCAGAACGCGGCTCAAGCATTATTATGCTGCTCTTCATATAAAAATTAAATTAAAGATACCATACCAGTTGAACCCAGCACTTCGAAGTTGGACACTAAAGATCAAATTACCGTTCTGTCACTGTTAATACAAGTTCCAATCGAAAAACGTCGAATCATCTTCTAACCAACGCCGAAACGAAGCAAAACAATTTTAAGTTCGTCACACACTACAAAAGACTGGTCAGTGTTTGTTTCATATTGATCGCGGGGCGAATTTTTACACACATGCTCTCTACAGTGATACATGACGCTTTCCATATGCAAATTAGTTTGTCCCCCTGTATAAAAGTGTTGTATTTGTTTTGCTTGTCGACCGTCTGCGTAGTTACGTCTAGATTTATGTGTCGTGTCAGTGCCCAGCCAGTGATTTCATTTGATACTCATATTATTTTTTTAGCTTACATGGTTTTTGTGAAATCCAATGGGTGTTAGGGGTTTCAATATTGATTAATAATGTATTGGATAGCTTCATTTATTTGAGTTTTTAAGTACAACATAAATGGTTGTAACATAACACTTTAGTACACGGCCAGGAGATTGTTAAATACCTCTTTGTATCAGTTTTACAGACATTCGTCTGCTGCAAGACATTTTTAGAGAAGTAGTTTTGGCATTACCATCCTTAAGATGGCTATTTTTAATGCCTGTGTAAGTTTATGAATTAAATTTATAACCTCTCGGGTGGTTGACAAATAAATTATACTTAGAATAATAATATATAATTCTGAAATACTTTTAACTTTACTCCCGTTCGTGGTTAAGATTGGGTACCTACATATACCAATCAATCTTGACATAAACATGATCAAAAGCAACAGAACCACTATGGAAAATATTTATCTCTAACACAAATCTCTTTCTCTTTTCAAGATGGTGTCGTGAAGAAAACTAAGAATGACGTTCGTAAATTTAAATTAAATCCATTAAAATTCTGACAACCCAAATTTTCACATTAACTGACAGGGGAATTAAAACAGTTTCCAGTAAAATTAATACTACTTTTAAATCATCACTAAAAAGCTCCCGGAAGGCATCGACGACGAAATTATCACAACATTTTTTGCTGTTGACATTTCAATTCAGTTTTTGTTTTGTTTTGCTTCAACGCAATAGGAAAATTACGAGTACATGTGAGACTATTGGTGAAAAACTGCTTAAAGCTATGTGAATGTCGGATCGTGGACAGTGGATCGTACTATTTACTGAGTTTATATTACAATAATTATAACCTTTATAAATATTGCAAGAGTCATTCAGCACTCAGTAATTTTCGTGTTTATTATATGTACTTATTTTATTTTACTGTGTGCTTCTCTGACTTTTCTAAATAACAAAGAAGGTAGAATCCGACAAATATCAGAGGGTAGAACGGAGTATTGACAGGCGGCCATTATCGTCGACTTGTTACGAACCTGCATGTTCATAAATATTCTGCGGATGTAATTATTGAATATACTGATTATTATGAAGCATAAATCGTCGTTTGATATCTTATATTTTCTTTTGAGCGCTACAGTATGAACGCATTTTTCTTATTCGTTTCACCGAAGTCTAATTTGTATTATGTCTCTGTAGTTATATGATATTCCCTCAAAATTACTTTGAATACTTTATCTTATTCATAACAATAATTAAATCTATTTGTTTAAGCTTTGTTTTGCCTACCTCAATTTTTTAGAATTCTCCACGTCGAAGCTAAAAAACAATACATTACACACAGCTATAGAACGTCACACCTATTTAAATAAAATCTCATCCTCCTCAAATATCTATATACCATTCTACATAATCAATCGATCAATATCTATCTGCTTTGTATGGACGGTTTTTTTTTAGTTCTGTTACATTTATCGGACCAAATCGTTTTTGGAATTTGGCTGCGATAAAAATTTCACGACTGCTTATCTCCTTCGAAAGATTTATCAGTTAATAAATCCAGTCGTAAATTTTCCTAGTGGCATAAGGACTTCCAATAGGATAATGGGATTATTCACTTTATCATTTCACCAATTCGTCCATTAGCACCGTCTTAGGCACCGTGTTTGTCGTCTCTTCTCTCAGTAGGCATAATTATATCAAGTACGCGTAATTAATTAACACTATTATATAAACACGTTACTCGTAGTACATGCATACATAACTAAAGCCCGTCTCGTATTGTGTTAGTTAGAAACTATCGACCACCGAAAGTTAATAGTAACATTAATATATGTTATAATAGTGTTACCCAGATATCTCGAGGCCGTAGAGATAACGAATCTGTCATAGTGAACGTCTTAAGACAGTAAATTTTGCTTCATCGCTCGGCAATCTGCTTAATTAGATTTGTAAAATTTCCGTAGAACGTTCTTTTGATTTCGAAACACAACTATCTATTTACTCCGGGATCCCGTCTGTATGAATGGACTTCTATACTATAATATAATGTAATATAATAGCTGATTATTTGTTCGTGAAATTTCATTCCTACATTTATAAGGTTTTGTAGTGTTGATAGACTTGTTACTTGTCTTAGATGAACATACTACAAACAGAACCTAAAGTTTTTAATTGTTAGCTATCCCGTTACGAAGTTTTTTCTATCCATTTATTCTCTACTTTAGAGTTAGTTCTTGAATGAATAAAGAACTCTTCACATGCATAATCCTATTAATATATTTTGTTATTGAAATGTTGTTAAATAGCAGGAGGTACAACTGGTTTAATCCGAGCTATGTAGCACAAGCGAGAGATTAGTTCGGATTTCAGCGAACGCTGCAAATGAGATAGACTATTTCGTGAATTCGGAGTATTGCTTAAATTTGCATTAGTACTTATCTGGTTATCCGTTAAATACAGCGGACATTCGTCGATTGGGTTATGAAATTGATGGACACATTTGAGGAGATAGTTACTGTTGAGTTAGCGATGGAACTTACGCATTTAGTTTGTGTTCAATCGCGTTTCAAGGCATCTATCTATTCAGTAGTAACAACCACATCTTGCTAAATTAGTCTGTTGAAGTGGCGATAAGAAAATAATAATATATATTAAGTAGTTCGAATAAATATCCTAGAATATCTACAACACTATCGAAAACGAATCAAAATTACGTTCTTGTGCTGGTGAACTAACTGTCCTCTGGAGAGCAGTAGGTGTGTCCGGTGAATGCTCATAGCAGAAATCTATGTCTACCAGTAAACCTGAAAAAACCGATTTAAGTTCGATTAACGGATGGATTGAATATATCTAATCTCGTCAGCGAGATATCTTGTTAGTGGTTCTCATTAAATTTTTTCGGGATAATAATTACTCACCGTGCGCAATAATTATAGATTAAAATTCTAAAAAAAAACCAACTATAGTTATCCATTAAATAATTAACTAAATAAATGAACATTACGTTATGATGAAATGAAATATAGTTCTTTATAATTGCATACCTTCACACATATGTAGGTTGTTATCACACCTACATGTTAATTATAATAATATAGTACCTACGATTCGGTTCAAAATTATAACCTGAGCCTTATGAGCACAGTCCAGTTAATTTCTGTTAACTATGATAACATTCGTTTTCGTTTATGTGAGTGTGTAATCGTTTATTTATTATTCGTTTTAATTTTCCGGTTCCCATGGATATTCGCAATACAAAAAGCATTGCAGAATAGTCATTAGCAGCGAAACGAAGAGCAAGAAGCGAGGGACTTGACAATATTTCTGCGATCGTTCAGGATACACGTAAAGAACGGGGGATTGGCTTAGACTCAAGCTAACTCAAGACTCAAGGATGGGTGGACCACTTACACCATAATATTCCGAGCGAATTTTAACATATCATAAAAAAACAGTATCATAGCTTGTTAAATTTTACCTTTTAATTGAATATTCTTAAATTACGGTAGAAAATGTAGAATCAGAATACAGACTAACAATCCGCGCCGGCTTCGCAATGGTGCAATTTACTAATGAAGAAAAGAAGTGCGCGTAGCAATGTCACATTTTTTCTAGAGCTTTCGTGCAAAGATGTCATCAATGTTTCTAACTTTCCCGGTGGATTTTCATAAGATTTTATTTCAAGCAAACCTTGTCCTGATAATTATAAGCACCCCAAAAAAAGGCGGGAAAATCGGTCAAGCTGTTCGCAATTGATGATCTTTCACACATACAATTAAATACATACAAGGAAATTGACTTTTGTTTATATAGATTATCTGTAACATCTTTCATGTTGTATCTGTAGCACCTCATCATGCTTGACAAATAAATACTATGGCATTATCTGGAGAGTAACAAAGAAAAGTCTTCTTCAAAATAGTATATACCAAATACAAAAAGTAATTTAAATACCATAACTGTACAATATTAACTTTCGTTATCGACAATCAATATCGATAACTTCATATTGCCCGTTGGAAATTACTTTAAAGCAAATTTGATTGTAGTTTGTTTTAGTACTAAAGGAAGTTTTATACCATTCACATTTCAAAATATTCTTTATTGTTCTTAGTGCTAAATATCTTGTGACAGAAATTAGAACAATGTGCTTACGTCGCTAAAGAACAATGAATCTCTTCAAAGTGTAAACTTTACTCAAACAATCAATACAATGTCTGCCTTTGAATTATTTAAACGTGAGAGCTCGATTACTCAATCAAATGAAGCGTTCGAACACGCTTCCCCTTCCCGAGCTGTCACGCGACGTGATATGACGCGTGACGCCGTGACGTCTCGCTAACTAACAGATTCCTTTTAACGAAAGGTCTGGGGTAGATGTGGAGGAGACGTTGAGCAATTTCTTGAACAGAGTATTATTGTATTTCTTTCGAATAACATCCAAAAAATACTGTCAGTATATAAATATTGCGATATAATCTATTTATAATTTACTACCAACATTTGAACATGGTTGAATTTATTTAAAGGTTGCTTATGGAATAAACTTGTGTTACGTGACTTTGTCAAAAAATTAAATGTCATCTTACACTTGTGTTTTTTTAAGTGACTGATTAATAGTACCTTACTTTTGATTTCAATTAAAATTAGAACTGAATTCTCGAGTATTCAGCTATAATATTAAAACACAAACAAACATTTATGATGTATGATATTAGGCTTATATTATCGCGGACCCCATACATTTTATTGTAAGGGGTACTCATGAATTTTGTGTTTTTTACTAATATTCCGAGCCGGCTACATGCATTGTGACGCATGGCGAGACTCTCCTATTCTGGAATGGTATTAATATATTATTATAAATTTTGGTTTGTAAATTTTCTAAATACCAAAGCATACTATATTCTTCGAATGCTTTGTTATCGGAATGGTTAAAATACAATAAAATAAGGGTCATTCAACAATAACCCAATAATATTATAAAAAAAAAATATAATATTTCCCGTCACATGTGGCTTGAAACGTGACAGCGTGACGTCTTGCTAAACCCTTTTTGCATAAAGATCTGCATAGACATTGTTTTGGCGCTCGCTGAATGGATAGGTTTGCTCCGTCATACTCCATTTCTTTGATTGACGTAGAAAATATCGCGGTAAAATAATAATTCCGTGGAATTCTAAGAGTGACTCTTTAATTAAAATTTAAAATATTAGTGGTTAACATTTGTAAAACACTATTTTAGACTTATCATACTGAGATTGAAAAGCGAAGTGGCAGTAATAAACAGTTCACTCGCTTTATTTTTTCTCGTTTTTGCTTTGGTAAGGGTTGTTACGGGTCTTTAGTATTATGTAAGTCAATGGTTAATGGTAATCGCGTATCATCAGACAACCTACCTCATCCTTTGTAAATTGACATGAAAAGGTCGTGGAGTTTGGAACCATGCAGTGTATTCCCGGCAATATTCATACATACTGGTAAAGGTTTTCATTTGAGGTAGTTCAGCCCCGGTACCGTTTTTTGTTATTTAAAAAAGAAGTATAGTGTGAGTACACACTTACACTTCGCACAAAAATTCACATTGTTTCGGATCGATTGGACATACAATAATAGAATGCGACGTGAGAACAAACATTTATCTGTCACATTAATATCTGCCCCGGCCGGGAATCAAATACGAGGCCTCTCGCACTGCAAGCTGGGTCACTACCAACGACAAGGATTGTCATGATAGTCTTGCTTTGAATTTTGCAAAATACCTACATTGAACTTAGTCAGGCTATTGTATATACGAGTATAGTGTAAGTCGAACATTTATTTATTTCATGACGCAAATTGGTATTCCATAGATGAATGTTAAATATTTCATATTCCGCCGTCCGTGATAGTTTTATATATTTCTATTTCTTAATTTGATTACGCGTTCTATACCAACATTCGGCAAAATAAAAATAAAAACAGTTTTTAGCATTCCTAAAAAACAAAACAAAACGGGAAAACTGTAAATCTCTATTGAATTCGTGACGTAAAATAATTCGAATGCAAATAAATTGACGCCCCCGCGTCGGATGCAATGCAAAAATATCATTTCGCGCTCAAAATTGTCACGTCCGTCGGATTTGACGCGTGGCAGGCCGGCACGTGGCGCGGGACACGGGACGCGGGACGCTAACAAGCAATCGCCCTTTAGAACGCACTGACGTGACATTCGCGCTTTGTGTTAGCTCGAACGTTTTAATAAGGACCCTTTAGCGCTAAAAGCAATGGAGGCAACATGCGTTAAATTATGATTGTGAGTGCAATAATAAAACGCACTCATTGCATATATTTATTAAGTGGATCTTCTGAATAATTCTGTAGGTGACACCTGCCTTACGCTCTGGAGTGAAAAATGATATCTAAGTTTTTATATATTTATCACTTAACGGTGTCCGTATAAGAAGGTAAAATGTCAATATGTGTATTATATAGAAAATATTTATAAAATTAAATTAATAAATTAATAATTAATTAAATATAATATTTAGATGCTGTCGCTACAATTAAGAAAAATATTATCAAATTTTGACGTTTTATAACCAAATTTTTATTTACAAATTCAATGCACAATTTATTAGAAAATTGTTAAGAATTTAATTCTTATATCAGTAATATAGTTTCCAATTTATTAAATTGTTTCTTCGAAGATCGATCGAATAATCAAATCTAGTTTAGCAACTTCGCCAGTTGCTGGGCTGTTGAATGCTAGTCACTTAGTGTTTTGGAGGTTGCATAAAAGGTCGATGGGCTTTATGGTACCATTTGCTACCATAAGACAGCAGTCACTAACTTAAACCTGCCAACTTCGTTTTTCCGACTTGTTCTAGCACTTTCGACATTTGGATCATCAACTAATTATTCCACAAATTCACATTGGACTATGTGGTCTTTTAGAAACAAGTCACGTAGCCCGCGAGTAGCTACTGAGGGTCCTTCAGCTAGCTGCCAATATCCAAATTTTTATTTATATTGATCTCAGAAATCAACCTTTCAAATTAGTAATAATACTCGTAAATAGCAGATGAATACGAAAGTTATTATTTATTATTAATTTTGCACTTACATACATACAAATATAAATATACATTACAGATATGACAACTGGCATCAATTACCTAAGAGTATAGTTCTCGTAATACTAGTTATACTAGTTTTGTATGTATATAATTCACGACGAATTTAGTTAAAATAAATAGAATATTACTTAATTATTCTTCTAATACTTACTAGGATACGACATTAAAAAGTATTGTACCCAATTGTCCACCACGCAGAACGCATACAACTTTTAACACCCATAATTGTGCCGCCACCCACGAATCCCAATCGAATGAAAAGTCTCCTCCAATTAATTACAACGAATCCCCGGCGACGCGTACTTGTGAGAACATTTGGAGCTCTGGCGCAAGTCACTCAATATGAGCGTGAATGAGCGTGAAATTATTACAATCTTTCACCTCAAAAATATTTAGATAAATCATATCAATCTATATCTATTAATCACTATTTTTTTTGGTTTAATTCTAAACAAAAACAGGATTTATTTAAATGTGAACCTTCACATTTAAACAAAGCCTTTGAGTTACGGGAAGACAGAATTGTAAAGACCATTGTCCACCAAACTTTTTAAGTGGGAATCATCACCGTTTTAAGAAAGTTATAAAAGTTTAATTTTCTGAGTATGTCGTCCATTGCACCGAATTTTTTGTCATTTACAAATAATTTATTAATTATAAGGCCACATTTTTCAAAAGTTTAAGTCAAATTAGACCGGAATAGAATATATCCATAATTCTATAACAACAACTAAGCATAGAGAAATTCGCCGTAGCTTCCTATCCACCCTATACCATATCCTACGAAAACGCTTAGCAACTTTATAACGAGCTCATTAAATCCTGAAGTGTTATTGACTGCGATACTATCGTTCGTTAAACTTTGTATTAGACGCGAGACTAGAGCTATCCCACAGTTGAGTTAATTTGCACATTTATTGAAATAGGCTCCACTGAAATAAATATATCATCTTGTTATTGAAATATTGAAGAGAACAACAGCCGATATCCTAGCAGACGTTCTACCTGATAAGTGGATGATGTCATCCACATGTAATGTTGACGGACCAAAGGAAAGATCGAACACTGTCTTTTAACTGGCTCTTTAAAATTGCAATAGAAATATGTTGAATACTCGTGATGTGTAGTCGCGCTGGTAAAGAGCCATACGATTATATCGGGATTATACTGGGTAGTAAAGTTACCAGTGATCTCCAACAAGAGACAATTATCGCTCTCACCTCGTTCAGGGTTCATCAAGGTGTAGGAGCTGGGGTTATTAGCGTGTAGTCGAAGGTGGATGGAGGCTCAAGGTGTAACTTATGATAAAAAGGCATATATATTTTTTTTAATTTATCGTCAAAAATTTGCTTACAATTTTACACCAGAAACAAATGTGAACTTATATAACTCTTATTAAATGTTTACAAACTTATATGCAGTAAGGAACATAAAGATAACAACATGAGTGCCATTGGTTAGAGACTCGATATGTCGACTAGAAGCTGATTGGAATCTGGAATATCTGGTGTCATGTTGCGACAGTGGCATATGGCAATATTAACACAATTTTGACATTGTCTCGGTACATAAAACGTATCTAGTTCTTCTTAATCGATCATAGATGACATAATGCCCAGTGAACTGTGTACATCTTTGCTTCTTGCATTTCTTATAATAGGTTTTTGATGAAATGAATACTAACAAGACATAAAACTCCATTAAATGACCGGCATGATAGCTAAGATGGTATTAATCTTAATTTACAAGCGTCGTTACAAATAGATATGAAACCTGTGAAAAATACTGTGTCACTAATTTTGGAGACATTAAATGTGTTCCACTGAAATAGGGTATGATGAAAGAGATTTCATCGTAATATTGCGTATGAAAGTCGCTTTATGTTTCATTCTGTAAGAGATTTATTGCTCTTTCTAAGGACTGAAACGGAGCAAGTGTTTTTACTATTTGGTGGTTCCATCAAATTTAAAACTATAGTAATATAAAATTAAGTAGTATTATTTAAGTAGCTACTTTCAGTGTACGTTTGGAGAAAAAAGTTACCTCCTTTGAGCCCATCGTAAAAAAAACCGTAAAACTCGTTTACAGATGGCCAACCTGAGGTAAGGTAAAGTCCTCTGGTTCGCGCACATGGATATAAATATGTGACTTCGCCGGTGTCTTTCTAGCTAAGACTTTCTCAATATAACGGCATCGAAATCGCGAAAATAATCAAAACTTATCTTAAAGATTTAGCTAGCTAATAATAATTAATAGCTCTCTTTTAAAGTGTGACAGAACAACATTTTTATGTTTGGACTTCTCGAAATGTATCTTACATTTACATAATTTTCCCTATAACCAAAATAAAAGAGAAGACCAAAGCTAACGTTGACATTTGAGTATGATCTTTGATGTACATTTAAAGTAACCATTTAAAATTATTGTTATATTTTTACTCTTAAAGTATATGTATAGCAACACGCTGACAGTAAAACAAGTCCTCGACAAAAAGTTAATATCTCGAGACGGCCATTAATTCTAGCATTCCAAACTTCTAGCGCAGTTTTTCAAGCGGACAAATCTTATATTTTATCAAAGTAACTAGCGAAGCGAATTTTCAGTAAAAATTATGAGATGTAGTTTAATGCTACCTGAGCATTTTCAGAAAGAGTGAAAATGAAACCTTAGATAACATTTCAAATATTAAAGATAAGTCTGAGCTCACTCGAACATTTGGCCCTACTTTGGAGTAAGATACTTGATGCTTGATTTGACTGAGTATCAAGATTACAAGAATTTTTGTCACAATTTGAATTGTCGTCATAGTTTTATGTTGTAAGACTTGTACAAGGTATTGAAATTTAAGTATTCTTAATGCTTTAGACTGATACAATCCGCCAAATAGTGTAAATTATGCTAGATGTGTGGGAGGAAACACGGCCACTGGAGCGCACTGTTTATTTGTAAAAACAATCAACATTGTAATTATACATGTTGTTAATCGTTAATTTTTGTCTTTAAAACCCCAATTGAAATCAAATCACAACGCCTGAATCGACCACTGATGTATATGTCGGGTTTTATTCTGACATCCATGGGGAGGGACTCGAGTTCTATTTCTGTGGGGGCGAATATTTATGTTGTAGATAAATACTTCTCCTTGACTCTTACGCTTGCGGTATATTATTCGTGTGTACCACACCCAACACAAAAAATAGTTGCGTATGTGAACATCCATTATATTTTATTGTATTAGGATAATTTCTCAATCAAATACCTACCCCTAACTGTATAAGGTTTATACATGTAGAAATTGTTTCCTACAGCGAAGTACAGTGAGGTTCCAAGTATGGTATAAAGCCTTGTAAACTATCTCAGTTCTCTTAAAATTAATTTTGCTGCGGGGGTTTAATTCGAAAATGAATTAAGGGCGAAATTCCTCGATCGAGGACATTCAGCAGGTTCTCCGCATAAAGTGAGCATAAATATCGCGCGTTCTACCGATAAGGTTAAGAGCTTGGTGATTCGCAAAGCGATGAAAGAAAATGTATTTTACATTATAGACGAACAAACGACTGACGTAATAAGTGGTACTAACTGCTGTGAATGTCACCAAATACTCAGTAGAATTTGATCCCATACGTTGGTTGATCTCCGTACCTTAGTCCCGTTGGACAAAAGCTTAAAACTTTAAAGAATTCTTTCGTCTTTTTAAAACACATAAATGAATAGCGTGGTGAATACGTGAGAGGCAAGTTACTGCTGCTGCTGGTGTGCCTAATAAATCATTTTGGATTTGAATAACAAGACGGAATGGCACCCATAACGCTTATCATGCGTATGTTAGTACTACGCAATATAACATTAGTTAAATTGAACGTAGTGAGTTTTCGTTGTACGTGGACGAAATTATATATTCCGCCAATATAGTTCCCAGGAGCACGTCCTGTTGTCGTCGCAGGGCTATCCATATATTTCACGGGCGGTCTGCGTTTAATAGCCCGGCGGTTCTCCAATAATTTTATTATTGGCGGATTTTTAGGGGTCCGTAATCAAAAAATGCTGAAGTGATTCTGCATATAGTACTAGCGGCCCGCGCCGGTTTCGCACGGGTGTACTTTATCAATAGTTTCCGCAGCGAATGCGATGAAAGAAATTTTTAAGCAATTTTTTTACACCTTGGTTCAAATTACTGACGTTTTAAAAAGGATCCCTTATTTTTTCTAGTAATAAATATAGCCTATGTTACCCAGGCATATTGTAGCATTCAATGGTGAAAGAATTTTAAAAACGCTTCAGTAGTTTTAATGCATCACGCGGTGGTAACTGAATAGATTTAGATGATATCTGACTTATTTATAAGTTAAATAAGGGGTCAATATACGTTTACAATATAGGGGTGAGTATACGTTTCATTCCGGCAAATTTTTCCGATTTTGTCCGCGAAATAAACAATAAAATTATTTTGAAAATTTAATTTAGAAAATAGAAAAACTCAGACTACTTTTCTGTAGTTACACTAAATTATTATGTTTGTAATTTGAAGAAGAATTCTATTCCTAAAATGATCTAATTTATTTATTACATGCCTGATGCAGAATTCGGTTGCGTGTGTTATTTGTAAATGAAAGACATAGATGTGCTGAAGCAAGGCAAGGGTAAGGTGTTAGTAAGTTATAGATACGTCGCGAAATACATTTAAATCTGTTAAGGCATCCGTTGTTACGACATCACGGTAATATACAGATGGACAAAATAATTGGAATTGGCCTCGATACCATTGACAATGCTTGCGTAAATCACAACCTTTAACATTAAATATTTGACGTACAGACAGACCTGACCACGATCCCGTTACGCTTGCACCTAAATAAATATTAAACACGATACGGAACCATTAAATCGAGCCGCTTTCTCGCGATCTTCGATTTTTTTTCTCATCTGCCGATGACGTCCTCGCCTTTATTAAAATAAAAATAATACCGCTAATAGTAAAAATCGCTTCGGGTGGTCTTTATTAACGACTTGGTGAGTTTTTGGAATCGAGTGTGGTTAATTGGTGTAATTATTTATCGACGGAGGTCCCGTAAATATACCTTTAATGGCTATAGAATTTTTCCCTTTTTTAGTTGATTTAAAAATATTTTCCAAGGCTCCCTGTTTTTATATAAGAAACTGTATAAATTAATGACTAAAGATTCCAGTGGTCTGTTTCTATATTCATTATAAACACAATCTTATCTTCATGAAAATCCTTAGTTCACAGAATTGATTGTAAAGCTGCCCTTAAGTTTCAGTCATTAATTGAAACTTGACATTTGGATTACAATAGTACCTATTCAGTATTTGGAATTAGTGTTGAAGTGGCATAAATGTCCCTGTGCTGGGTTTACTTCTATAATGAGATGGGCATAGTAAAAAGTAGACATTTCTAAAGCGGCCTGGCCAGCTGTTAGGAGGTGCTCAACTGTAACCGAATCCGATAAAAAAGTTTCAGATAATTTCAGATAGGGGCAGAGTCTAAATGAAATACGTTATGACAGGTTTCCGCTGTCTGAGCCGATACACCAGCGTTGATGTATGTAGCACCACGAATAGGGACAGAAATTGTAAGCTTGTGACTATATCGGAAGGCGTAGCATCTGACGGCCCCCCATTAGATGGACCGACGACCTGGTCAGAATTGCAGGGACCCGCTGGATGCGGGAGTCGAGTAGCCGTTCTAAATGGCGTTCTATGGGGAGGCCTATGCCCGGCAGTGGACGTCTTCCGGCTGATAATAAGTATGCAGAGAATAATCTCCGCAATCATGGCACCTATTTAAAAAAATCTTGTACTATTTTAAAGGTATACTCAGGATAATTTTATATTCATCTCATTTACCTTTAGAAAGTCAGCATGTCACTAATAATAATCTTATTAATATGTACTATTCAATGTAAATAAATTATCTTATCTGTTACTTTAGAATTTTTCATACTCTCTCTTTTAAACATTGTATAATGAGAAATAAATTTTCATATCTTAGACACGGATTTCATTAACATTTCGTATAACATGATTAAGCGTCTCGATGCATTACCGTATCGAATTTCATTCAAACTAAGTACCAATAAACATTAGTCGTGGGAAAGTGCCACGGCACGCCCGATATGAACGACGACTCCATTTTTATAAATTAACAAATATTACTCAATGAAACTTAATAAACTCAACGTTCCTATGAATAATAAGAATCATGAGCTAACTGTATTTTTACTGACATGCCAAATACGTTCTTACTTTTATACTAGCAAATGCCCTCGCTTCGCTTCGGAAAAACTACCTTACGCTTAAAGATAACATCTGCATTTTTCTGGGTTTTTGTCGTCCTTGTGAATTAGAAATACATATTCGTAACTTTTTTATTTATGGATGGATTGCAATGAAACAAATTTTAAATTTTAAATGATGCTTATTGCAATACATTAGTGAAAATCAGAACAAAATCGGTCAAGCCGTTTCTGAGATAGCGGGAACAAACGCACAGACAAACAGACAAAAAATCTAACAATTATTGTTTTAGGTTTTATTGCGTTAATAAAAGCCCTTAATAATATTTTTTCTCATTTATCGTTCATGTACAGAAATCTATCAGTTAGAATTTTATTATTAGTATAGATTTATTGAGGCGGTGCAAATAGCGGTTTGTTGAAATTGCAATTTTTAATATTGACTGCGTACGGTTTTCTTATTTTTTTTCGATAAAAGATAATTTTGATAAACCTTATATAGAATGAAAGGCAAACAAGAAAATTGTCGGAGTTGCTAACGATAGGGTCAAAATTAAATGTGTGGGTTAGCAGCACAATAAAATAAAACGGTCCAACGATTAGATCCGTACAATGATGGGGTTCAAATCGATTAGTAGCGTGATAATGGTCTTACTGTGCGGCGACCACGCAGCCGATGAAAGATGGACATTACTAGAATGAGACATCAGGATAAGGACAATTGATAAAACTAACTTGTTTATGATAGAACTTTTATGCCCGATGAAAATAAATGTATATTATTATTAGCCAGGTGGAAAGTGATCTATAGAATTGGATGTTTGTATCAAAAATAATAATAAAGGAAACTGGTCGAAAATCAATAAATTTCCATATGTTTTGATCAGTCTTGAAATGTCATAAATATCAGTTGCTTTCTAAGCGAGTGTATGTTAAAGAGACTACTTCGATTACTTTTAACGAATGTAAACGAAATAAGTCATTTCGATACTACATTGAGTTAATATAATATAATAGTAATAAATATATGTGCTGTAGTTATCATG
This sequence comes from Megathymus violae, assembly GCA_003671415.1. Lineage (NCBI taxonomy): Eukaryota > Metazoa > Arthropoda > Insecta > Lepidoptera > Hesperiidae > Megathymus > Megathymus violae. The sequence continues at coordinate 471,795 of PDGT01000015.1, read as the reverse complement.
ATATAAAGACACAAATCAAAATTGTCGATGACTAATATTTGCTATTGGTTGGTACAATGAACTATTATTATTTTAATTGCTATTATTATTATAATTATATGATAATTATTCATATTTACCATCAATTACACAAGACATAATTATCATTGATATAAGGAATATTCTAAAATCTTATGTGAATTTTTAATATTACTGTGTTGGACTTAACTTAAATATTACTATTATTATTATTATATTAAACGCCTAAAGCCCCTGTAATTGTACACGCTACCAGGATATCATATGTAACTGTATCTTGCTGTTGCGTTGAAAATAAAAAAAAACTAAATAATATTTCTTCCTCATTTTTTAAAAATCTCAAAAATTGTCTTTTCTTTTACATTCAATCAGTGGACACGTGTTTGTAATAGTGGAAAATGCACAGATAGGTAATTTTTAATCAGTTTATTCCAACTATTAGCGACGTTGTACAAGAAATCAGAGTGGATTTATGTATGCCCGATCTCATTACCTCTATAAACTATGATTCCAATTGTAACGGAAGCCAGTTTCAAACGCGACATCTTAAATACACGAACGGATGTGGTCGGCTTCGGTGCTATCGTTTATAACGAGAGTATCCTGTTGACATTTGATATTAAATAATTCATTGCGAATTCAATAAAATTCCTACGAAACAAGGGCAATAATTTATTTATCCATACCTTAAATTTAAATTCAAATAAATATTTTATACTTATTTTACAAAACGTTATTACTGTAATTATTATAATTATCGTTATTTTATCGTATCGTATCATATCGTAGTAAATAACAGAAAAAATATTATAAAATCTTTATTCAGCTAACAAAATTCATGACAATACAATAAAAGTAAAATTTTGTTATCTATTTGTATTATAAATCTACATTTATTGACATATACATACATTGATGGTATATATCATTGAGTGTAGTCTATACTTGACTTGATCTGCCTTGACATGATTGTAGACACAGGCAGATTATTGGTTCGTTTCATTTCAGTTATTAGTACCTAAATCGAAAAACCAAAGAATGTTCAATGTACATACATATTTAAGTTTCATGTAATCGAACGTATTTTTCATTCAAAACGTGTAACTTCATCCTATAATGATAACTTATTGTTATCTCAATAACCGACAGTAGATCTGCCACATGTTGGTAAAATGGCCCCCTTTGCCCATAGACACGTCGTCGGTCAAGAAGGGAGCAAAGAACAGCTCTTTAACTGGATTTGAAACACTGCCACTGAAACACGTTGAAATATTCACTGTTGATTCAAAAAAGACAGTAAAAAGAGGGTAAAGAAGGTAAAAAGAAAGTTACTGTTGATTCTTAAATAGAGGCTATGAAGTATGTCGAGGACGCTAAGAATAAGCATAAGCAGAGATTAAACTGTTTTTTTATTATTTTTTATTTAATCACCTCGTCTGTTCATCAGAAGATTGCACTGTAAAGGGCATAGGTAGGTTTTCAACCAAGAATGATTACAGCTACTTGCATCCAAAACTCGCTGTTACCTTAATAAGGCAATCAATTCGTTTTAAATGTATAAAAACCAGTCCTTCGTGTGTAGCTCGCCACGTGCGAACCCTATTTTATATAGCAGATCACTTGCATCGATCAAAGTAAGCCCCTTACGTATAATGAGCTAGAGATTACTGGGCTATTTTTTATATCACCACGTGGTGCTGGAAAGATCTTGAAATTGTAACTAAAACTATTGATTAAAATTACGTTACCTTCTCAAATTATATACTATTATAGTATAATTGTTATAAGTAAATAATTATTTTAGTTCTATTATTATGTTCTATTATTTATAGTCTTCAAGAGGAGACTGAATAGGCTATTATAAGTCAGTGCGTTCAACATCTTAGACTTCATCACCACTTACCATCAGGTGGGACTGTTGTCAAACGTTAACTTATTTAATGTAAAAAAAAAATATTTTAAAACTTTTTGAAGTAAAATTGTTAATTAATGATAATAATATTTTTAGTTCCATAATTAAGTAATAGAAATAATGATAAATGCTTTTATAAAATTAACATTCTTAAACTGTTTATTTTTTTACAATTATTACAAATACAATGCGCGAAATCCCAAATTTATTTACCAATATGGTTACAATGATTCAGTAGTTGAATGTAGAGATCAATATGATTCCGTCCAAAAAATCAATGCAATAAATGCCCTTCCTAAACCAAATGATCGTGAATCAATCGAAAACATTGTGACAGAACTACACGAATTTAATTTAGAGCCGGCAGTCAATGAAATCACACACTCAGGCCGGGACACAAAGCTCGAAATAAATCATTCATAACAATCAACACTTGCGGTGAAGCGATTGAAAAAAACTGAGGCCATTGAATCGTTAACAATGAAATTCGCTATAACAAAGATCAGAAAGACGGTGCGGTTGTTACAAACGGAGCGATTTTTTATTTTAATTGAAATAACAATACTAAAATAATGAGAGCCAATATTAATACATAAATTAAAAAAGAAACAGCGAGTCTTATTTTATTATTGGGTTTCCTCAATCTCTAATTTTCTTTTATCTTGTATTGCCTTTGGTCCTGTCGGTATGTAGATAGATTAAGAGATTGCCGAAAGACATTATTAAAATTGACGCACTATAACCTAATTAAAACACGTACACGTCAATTTATTTGGTGTTCAATCAAAAAAATACCTTACGCTTAAAGCTAGCATCTGCATTTTCTGTGTTTTTGTCGTTGTGTGAATTAGAAATCCATATATTATTTCATAACTTTTTTATTTATGGAGGGATTGCAATGAAACTTTTAGTATTAAGTGACGCTTACTGCAATACATGAGTGAAAACCGGAAGGAAATCGGTTAAGCCGTTTCTGAGATTAGCGGGATCAACCGCACAGACAAACAAGACAAAAATTATAGTTATAATGTTTTTTCTCATATATCGTTCATGTACAGAAATCGATGAGTTACAATTTTATTATTGCGTGGTTACTGTTCTGTACGCAGTAACATCACTAAAATCACCACTGACATTGGAAATTTCACACATAAACTAATCATTTTCAATGTTATCAACCTGTGAAACAGTTATGTATCGCACAAGTGCAAGATTGTTTTTTAAAATAGCTGTTAAGTTAAACGAGAAGGTGCTAAGATGAGAAGAAGCGTTGTTGAAGTCTCGCTAAGTTTCAGCAAGAGAAGCTTTACACAAGATTACGCTAGACTTAAACAGGACGATATACGTGTAGTTTAATATCCTTTAGAGGCATTAATACTTTGTAGAATTGCATTACGGAATTTCAATGCAACTGAGGTTTAATTCAAATAAACTGAAATACAATGGATATCGTGTCACATAGCAACATCGTTACAATTTAACATTAGATCCAAAACTTACCGTAAATCGCTTATCCCTTGCTCCATCAAGAATCACTATAACAAAACCTTCAGTTTATTTCCTTAAAATAATACCAAAGTACAGAACAATAGTTGCGCTTTGTTTTATAATGTACATTGTACTGCACTGGATAAAGATGTTTCACTCTTCATAATGAAGTCGTCCGAACGATGGTGCTAAGTGGCAAATTTTCGCATAGCTTTGGGATATAATGGTAGAACCTCCACTTCCGACGCCATATATGTATACGTATATATAAGATACATATATTGAATGATTATATTTAATAATACTTACAAATGTGAATAGTTTCAATACGAACAATTATTGAAATTGTATTGCAAGTTCCAGCTAAAATACAGTTAATATTAAGAATAATTGTAAGATAATAATTAAGACAGTCGATTAGTGTTAATTTTCTGACGTAAACTATTGAATAAATATTATTGAGTGTTCGAAGTTATGCACGTAAATACTGGTTTCCGCCATTTAGTGCTTCATTGATAAAACGGTCGTCGAGCTGAAGATATTGTCTAAATAAACTTCAACAATAATATGAAAGTAATTGTTAAAAATTATTAAAGTTCGTGTTGGCTTAAATGAACTTTTTTATGTTAACTCAAAGTGAAGTCAAATATAAAATAATTTAGCTGTCAAGTTCTTGAATTTATAGTACATTATAATAATGAAGTGTACATTTATAACTTATAATAGATAAGTTATTCTTCATCGCTTATTCTATTGCGGTAGGAATAGGCGGTAAAGATGTTCCACTCACCTTTAAATAAACTCAGTCATTATCAAACTGCTGCCTGCATTCAGCTCTTGGTCTACATTGCGGCCCGGTTTCCTATTTTTTGCTTTAAATTTTAACTGCTCAACTTTATTAAGAATTTTCGTGGTGGAAATTTTCCCATTTAAAAGCAAAAAAGAAAAACAAAATTATGCATCCGTACTAGAACCAAAATCGTAAACTTTTCTAATTTACTACATGAATTATAAATAAAATGGCAACATATAAAGTAAAAAATAGCATTAAATTTATTTGAATATTTGTATGAAACATTGATGTATACCTTGATAAATTAATTATTCTAATAGTTGGATCATAAAATATTTTTCTAATTAATTTATTTACAAATAAAAACTTAGCTTAGATATATAAAAACATTTGTACTCCATAGAAAAATATTTTTCAAAAGAAATAGGTATACAAATTTTGAAATGAAAGGTCGGTACAAGCTATTGAACTCGGGAACATGCAACCCTTGAAGTACTGCGGCAGATATTTGAACCAATTTTTTTTGTTGTAATTGGAAGAAACGACATTTAACCCTAAACATCTTTAACAGCATTGCCATGCAAACAACAAACGGAGATGTTGGCAAACTTTAAGACATCTCGACACGTCGGAGTACTTTTGCGTACAAATAACGAAAATTAGCGATAAAACTTTATGCTTCACAAACAGTTCGTAATACCGAAAACAAGAAACTATTTAACGTTTAACTTTCGAGGCTTTAAGTATTTGCTGTGAAAACACGAGTTCCGAGTCTCGAATGACGAATAAATAAAACTGCCTCAAGAAGCGTGTCTTGAGGAACTCCTCAGGGAATGTTATGCATACGATTAGGATTTTGCTTCGGAAGACCTCGGCACTCTTTATTGCTTGCCGATATTAGGCCGGTAAAAGTAGACAGACAATTATTCGCAGCACCCAAATTTGCATACTCGCGGACGAACGGCACGCGATTTTACCATTGCTCCGTAACAATTCTTCGAAAGCAGAGGCTCGTTTCCGTTTTTACTGTTTTACACTTTCGTTTTATCTATAGTTGGGACGCAATGTACGCGGTACGTGTTTATTTAGTTGTAAGCTGATGGTAGCGGTATTGGGATGGCAGGCATCTGCATTAAGTGTTATCGAACCCTTATCTGCCGGTTGTGTACGCTCGGGCAAGCGCATTCGGTAATCGCTGCATCGGGAGAACCCTATAGATTGGTAGTAGATAATAACATGAGGGCCTTATATCCGGATTGAAGGGAGACCCAACAGAGATTAGAAGTAATTTGCCGAGCATTGGCAAAATAAGATATTTCTTGATTGAAGGGGGGACGTTCTGAAACGATGGTTTATTTATTAGGTGTGCTAATTCATCATAACTTCAGCGTTACAAATAATCTTAAAAGCAGTTTAATACATATAGTGCTCCGACAAATCATTTCAAGTTACATAACAAGCCACAAACATGGTGACCGATTTACTGACGGTATGGAGATTGTTTGTGTATCCTTACATAATTCAGATTCAAATAACGCCAATAACCCGAATCGTGAGCTTCAAAAGAATGGCAAACAAGGTTCATCCTCGCCCTCATTACGTAAGCACTTTTTGTTTTGCCGCTCCGCATTATACAAGTATCGTCGATTGATTTGGATTCGAGTTAGAACGAGTTTTATGCATAATACATGTGACCTTACAATCATGCCGGTTACTTTGTACAGTTGTAAGCACACTGTTGGGTTTTCTGGTTTTAAGAATTTGAAAGAAGTCCTTTGCGGATAGTTTAAAATTGGTACGTCAGCAAAAATATGACAATTTTAGTCGTTAAAAATATTTAAGATCTCACGGGTAATTTATTTTGTGTTACGTTTTAAAATCTAATAACTCTGATACAACTTATGATAAGTACATCGATCTCCTTCTGTTGTTGAGAGTGGAGATTTTCTTGAAATTTAAATTTATTTCCTCCATTAAAAGACTCACTGTGCGTAATAATCCATCCTTTTATCGTAATCGTATCGAAGGATTGTAATAGCTTGCTCACGTCGGCATTCCCGTTTGCCAATGATGTCTTCAAAATAACAATAACCTTAACTTACTGGACTAATCATATCAGAGTACATCGCCACTAACCATTACCTAGGATTGCTGTCATCCGTTAACTTATCTCAAATAAAATAAAAAATCTGTAATCACAAGCTAAATATAATCTTTCATAACACACGTTGGAGCTAGTTATACGAAACATTGCAAAATTTGTCACAAACAAAATTAATATCGGCTGTGTGCGTAAGTTACCAAGAAAAGGATTGATGACGTCACAATCAACTTGAACATGCAAGGGTTATCGTGCTATAAGCCAGGGTTTGAGGCTCCACGTCACTCCGCTGACTTATCTTGACGAACATTTACATGGAAATCCGTAGGAGTCGGTATCGTTAGAGCTCCGTTCTTTATCGAATAACAAGTAAACGTGGAATATCGTATAAATACGCAGTCTGCAATACAGCAAATATTATCGATGCAATGTAGCAAATCCACACTTTTCTTAGCGTAAAAAAATCCAATAATATTTGTTGCAATTCATTTTAATTTAATTCACTTTATGGAACAAAGGAATCGGTAATTTTGTTTAATAATGGATTCTAACAATATCCAATATAATTCAAATACAATGCACGGCGTCAAAACAATTTGGAAATAAAGTGAAACGTACCAGCCTAATAGTGAATTTTACTCGGACACACTAAATTAAATCACTATTGTAGTTAAA
>PDGT01000015.1:448713-464571 GCA_003671415.1 Megathymus violae | reverse complement strand
AAACATGCAGATAGTTTAAAAGCAGAAAAAAACTGGATAGGAACGTTGAAAGTTCGTGAGATATGGACGAGAGCGGGAATTTGCTGGAACATAGATACCACTCTCAGTAATAAGTCTGGACTTTCGGTTAGGGCGCACTTCGTTCATTTTATTTCAAAGCTCTGCTGTAATATCATTGGGTATATTGTTTCCCTTTTTGGTTTTGTTTTTACAATTTTTCAGTTATTTTTGATATTTTGCTAACATAATTTTCCTCGAAGCTCAAATGTCTTTGATTGAGTTTTTTATAGGCTTTTGTCCTAATCGATCCGTGATTCTATTCTTAAGATTTCTTATAGAATACCTGTCAGTTGTGTGTCAGGATACCGGTCATATTCAGTGTTTTACATAAAAATATTACTGTTATCAGCCGATAATAACAACTAAAAATTGTTACTATTTTTATCTTCACAAATTTAGAATCGACGTTAAGACGTTAGAAGAGCAGGTAAGTTGTCACTATTGGTGATCGCTGCGGAGACATGTTTCTGGGTAGGCGTTCAAGAAATTATAATTTTCACTCTACTGGTATCTCGATTATTCGCTACAAACGCAGCTACTTTATGGACATGTATTATTAATATCTATTGAATACATCATTGTATAGTAGTATACATTCGACGCATACCTTTTTAGGTGTAGTCAAATTACTTAGAATACAAACAGGACATAGATTATCTTAACATTTACGCTAAGAGCTTATAGGGCAGTCGATTGAATATTTTCACAAATTTTAAACCATATGAGGGTACATTTTAAGTTCATTTTTGTGTCTGTATCTCAAATGTGCGACATTCAATTTGTACATACATGCCTGGGGAATGTAATCGTTAAGGTGATCATAAAGAAGGTTTAATGTCAGTAACTTACTATCCTACATGAAATAAAATACATGTAGTAAAATGTATTTGTACTTTCTGTACCTGTCTTTGCGCTAATGAGTTGAAAATTCCGTTGCGTCAGGTTAAGGATTTATTTTATGTCTAACTTTATTAAAAATTAGCTAAGAATTTGTGGCTGTATTTACTGGAGAATTTTTTTAAAGAATACCTTGTTCAAGTTAATTGCCAAGCGAAGTTTTAGCTACTTTTGGCGAGTAATTTATATGTGATTTTTTAATATAACATACATCTATGGGCGGCGGTGGCGTTTTTATGTAAATAGCTGACAAACGAGCAGACAAGCTACGTGATGGTAAGTGGGCACCATCGCCCTTGGACATCAGTAAGACTAAAGGTGTCACTGATGCGTTGTCGGCCAGGAAATTAGAAGAAAGAATGAAAAGAACACTTCTTAGAAAGTAACACACATATCTTATGCAGATTCTCTTTGTTATAATAATTAAAATTATAAACCGCAAAAAAAAAATCGTATTCGGGCGGCCTAGAATACTCCCCCCAATCCCATGTTGGCAGAAAAGGCTGTCGTAACAGGCGACAGAAGCCAGCCTGCTTGGTGGTAGTACTGGTATTTTTTCCGTATTGGTCTTTCCGTGAAGGCTGTCTGACTAGCTACCACCCTCCTGCTTGAGTCAGCCGCCAAACGACTCGTCGTGTTCCGGCTGGGGGCTTGAGAGCCAGTACATTCTTTCCTACCTTCTTCTAATTTCCTGGCCGACAACGCATCAGTGATTCCTTTGGTCTTGTTGATGTCATGGGTGACGGTGACCACTTACCATCAGGTGGCTCGTCTGCTGGTTTGTCGGCTTTTAACATAAAAAAAGAAAAAATAAAACAAAGTACAGATTAAATCATAACTGCAAAAATATTTTACTCTGTTCATTGTAAATATACCAACAGGAAATTATTTATACTGACACTAGCTAAAGATGTAGAAAAACACATATTTAATGCTTCATTGATGATTAATTGACTGATGGCATATATTTAAAGTAACGCCTATCAATAAAACATTTTGAGAGATAATCTATTTTCTTATGTAATGTAAGGATTTTCAGAACAGCGTAGCTTAAACAGGTAAATAATGATAAATAGTTAGTGGAGTCCAGAAAGGAGGAGAAAACACCAAAGGGGAAAACACAATAACTGTATTTTGTTAATTTCTCTGAACAATGTTTTGTATTTTCAATACATACACACAGCGACACCCAAAACAGAGTAGCGCTAATTTTGCTGAAACCATCAATAACGTGGATATACACGTAATACGTATAAATCCATTTACACGAAGTTAATTTATATTTCGTCGGTCGGTATTGTTATGAGGGATCAAATGACAGTGACATCCAATTCAGATGTTATCGTTCGCAATATGTCTTAGCCAAGACTATCAGAAAGGATGTGACTAAGAGCGCTCGCGCATCCATCAACCACTTCTTATCGTTCCGTCGTTCTTGGCCTTGAAGCAATTCCGCAATTTAACATATTAACTGTCATTTGTGGAGCTGAATTATTTAAGTATGCATTTATCTGTCTGTGTATAATGAAGAACTTTTTGTAACTTCAATTGAATTGTGTTATATTAGTTGATTTATTTTTATTATTACTTTGGTAGAATCATTTACAAACGGTTTTAACATTCAAAATCAAATTCATAAACATTTACTCTTTTAGGTTTTTTGTAAATACACTGCCTGTTTTTTTTGCTTCTACTACATCTCTTTTGGCTATTTGGCCGGCAATGGCTCGATGATGCCTTTCTTATTTCTAGTATGTCTGCTCGTTCACAGGCTGTTATTATCAAGCAAATACTACATTATATTTTATTCTGTTGATTATACTCAAAAACTTTATGTTTGCCGTAACAAGATTTCTTAATACAATTATAATCTCTATTTGGAATTACCAAATATATAAAAAAATATATGTGCACTATAAGACAAGCAACCTATACCACCGGTGTCAAGCCATTAACTGAGTCATAATTACATGTGAATATGACATACCTAATCACCTTTTCTATATTGTACATAAATCGTAAATATGTTTTTGAGTAATGTTCTTATAAGAAACATTTTCACATTACTTAATCTATTTTTTTCTTAACGTAACGTTACGTATTACAGAATAGATAGCTTAAGTGAATTTTTAAAATAAAAGGTGGAGACCCCGTATCAGGTGGCCTATGAAAAATATGAAAAGTCTTTGATGACATTGGCCAACAAAACAGATGTGCGGTTTTCATAAAAACGTGTTCTTGAATCGATGCAAATGATAATTTGTTTCTCATACGCACGTAGTTTAAAAAAAATTGAGGTGAGTGCAGTATTCGAACTCAGGTCTAACATCAAAATTTTTCCTCTACACTTTCATTGGTATATTATTTACATTGTAGCAGTCTTGCGGTTTAGTAAATTGAGGTGTTTTCAGACAACCCAAGACATGTTACAAAGAAACAACACATGAATCCATAGACTTAAGATAATGGACGGAATATGTTTACTCCTTAAGTACGATCACCCACCCGATTATGACCTTTACAATCTTTAATGAAAAAAAAAAATATTAAATCACCTTTTACCTATTATGTTCGTTTTGACTATTACCTGTTTATCAGTCTGTTTGCTTTTGTATGTTGCACTTCTTATCTTTTTTAATATGAACCCAAATTGCCTTTCTTAACGAATAATAATAAGAATATTTTTTGTACACTTTTTAAATAATTTCAATCTTTTCTTTATTCTAAACAGAATCTATAGCGCTGTTCGATACTGCGGACCTCTATTTAACTATTGTTAAATCGCCTTAACCATCATCAATTGCCCAACCACCAATAACTAATTATATCCAATATTAACGATAAAATTTCACAGCAAATGGGTCGTCGCGCTCTTCGAGACAAATGATAACTGACGTGACGGAATTAGCTTGACGAGTTATTTGGAGTTCAAGCAATTGTTAATTTCCTTCAATGAGCTAATGGGCTAAATCCTCTCATGTTTGTAATTGGTTGATTGGACAGCCCCGGTGGTATGGTGAAAGCATGTCAACATACCCGAGGAATCAATTTAGGATAGACAATCATGTTGTTCAATGCAATTCATGGACAAATTAATATTATTGTTGAGATTGTAACCTAATTTGTGGGTTATAACCTATTTTGTTACTTTAATTTATTTTTTACATTTGTCTGTAAATTGCGTAAGTGATGTTGATAATAACAGTATCAAAATATAATATCAGACTGCTCTAATTTCTAATATTAATATGGAAATCCTAATACTTCACAATCCTTATATATCTTTTAACAAAGTATACCTACCTGTGTGTGAAAAAATTATAAGTGACTCCACAATTGCTACTAACACGCGTATCAACGCTGCGCAAATGCTATAATGTCCGCTGTGATTTCCGAGCACAAGCCGACACATACAAATAGGATAAAATTGGCATAGCGAAACAAGTATTGAATTTTTCACAACAATGAATAACAGAGCATTACGTTTGTATGCATGAAACAGAAGATTTTTTGTAGCATAATATTTTTGCTTATATGACTACAATTCAATATCAGCTCATACGAATGACGGGGAGACGAGAATAATGCGAGTCACGAGTCATGAGAGAAACAGTATCCTAGCAGTGGATCGATTTTGGGTTCTAATGATGATGTGTTCAAAGTTACATATTTTATTTCAAATAAATTAATAAACCTAACGAGTAACTCCAACCTTGTTAGTCAACCCTGTTACCTGGTTGATAGTGACCCTGCCTGCTGAGCGAAGGGTATTAAGTTCAATCCTGCTTGGCATAGACAATTTGTGATAGACAAATGTTTGTGCTCGGGGTCGGTCGAGGTGTGAATGCGCGATCGTTTAATTGTTTGGGTGCCCACAAGCTACACTTTTTTGCATTTCTTACTCCTTCTCGCAGTTTCGTAAAAGATAATTTTTGTTCATATGTCACAACAGAGCAGACAGGCCGCCTGAATATAGCTGGTCACTGTCGCCCATGCATGGCCGTATGTAACAGAGAGCATAACTAACGTTTTGGTGGTCAAGATTGGTGCAGCAGAACCGTTTATTACTACATCTTTATATACGAAAATCCTTTTGTACGTGTATATGTCACTGAACTCCTGCTAAAGGACTTGTCAGATTTTAATGACATTTTTGTGTCTTTTCAAGCGAGTCCCTGGATCGTTTAGTTTTATTTTTTTACTTGGAAGAAATAATAAACTCACTTAGTATATAGTTTACCGAAAATAAGAAGTAACGTTTGCTAAATCCGATAAAAAAGCAAGCAAACCAACGTTCGCACAGAAAAGCATCTGCGCTGTCTGCTATAAAACATATAAATATCTCAATATAGCAAACATATGGACTATTTTTCTGAGAATTCAATAATGTTATTACGCAAAAACTTTTAATTTAATTTTTAAAATTATAACCTAATTAAAGCTACCAAATTTATCTACATTTAGTATGACATAAATATCAATTTCATAAGTTGCAGCCTATCGAAGTTTTAAAGTATGACTTTTACTTATTTCAGTTAGCCTAAGCGATTTATTTTACATAATTTTATCGGAAAAAAACAAACCAATAAATGATTTACAGCTTCATTAGTAAAATTCGAACTTAGTTTAAAAACCAGTCCTATTTCGTTCAGGTTTTCCTGTTATCTTTTCGTATTTGAAAATTTAATATATTTAATCCATATGTATGTCGATTATACTAAGCGAAGTCCAATCACCTCAGGAACTAATAAACAGTAAAGTTACTTTACAACTTTACACTTTAAAGTTAGTACCCAACAACACTGCGTTGCTTTGAAAGTATATATTTTATTTTCCAGTGTATATTTGCACACTTACTTATTGCTCTATTTTAATGAACTTTCTTAAAATTTCAATCACGTCAGTAGGAATTGAATTCATATTAAAAATATGTTTGGGACGAAATCATTTCAATTTTTATATCTATTGTAAAGTCAAATCGATTCTCGTTCCACAACTAATGATATATTCAGAATGTTATTACTCTGCGTCTACACAAAAACCTAGTTACGTTACAATAGGCACTTTAAGCTGTGAAAGTAAACACACAATTCTATTGACATCTTTATCAAGTGGGACATCGTGGTGCAGTGCTGATAAAGGTTTGCATCCTGTTGACGAGATACGAGAATAAGTGAGTCCACAACTTTGGCATTATTATTATGAATTTCTAGCTCGAATAAAGGTATTCAATAATTTAAATATTAAGTAAAATCCATAGAAGGAAAACAGTAACTCACATATTAAATAGATTTACTGTTAATATTAAAAAAAAATAATTAGGTTTTGGCAAATGACTGCACTTGCATTTGGTTAGAGTACTCCCCCCAATCCCATGCTGGCAGAACAGGGTGTCGTAAGAGGCGACAGAAGCCAGCCTGCTTGGTGGTAGGGCTTCGCGTATGGATTGTATTATCGGTATTATTATTAAGTCATTAATATAATTACTATTATCATTATCTTTTCGTGAAGCCCGCCTGGCTAGCTACCATCCTTCTGCTTGAGTCAGCCGCCAAACGACTCGTCGTGGACAACATCACTACATAAATTTACAGCTTTCAAATAAAATTAAACACAAAAAGGACACGCTATACTATATTAAAATATGTGCGACCCTTTGCATTGTTTAGTACAGAAATGCATGTATCTTATCTCTTTCCTACTTAAAAGTCTATATACAAATAACTTGTATTTTGTAAGCGCTTAGCGTACACAAACGTATCGAAAGCTTTCCCCGATATCTTTCCAATCAAATTTTTCAATCCACCGATCGAAAGATAAACGTTCCTTCCGAGTAACTATAAGTTAAAGTCACACTAGGTCACGTCGTTTTCAACATAAAGTTAAATTATGTTTTAAAATATGAAGTAAAATAAGTTATTTCATTAAAACGTATGTAATTGAATACGAAATGTATTTGAAACATGTATTTGAACAGAAAGGGAGAGAGAGAGAAATTGCTTATGTTGAGAAAATCAAACATACGAGTATTTATTTACTCATTTATTTAACAGTAGGTACTCAACTCGACAAATAATCCACGTTTAAATAGCTCGGTCAGTGGATGATTAATATTGGCATGATGTGAATTTTGTAACGGAGCGTAGGGCACTGATTGATTTGAGATACAATACGCTAGCCCGTAGGTTGACAAGCGATAAAACTATTGTCTGAGATTCTGAATTTGTAGGTTGTAGAACACGAACCACTAAAGTGCCCTTCGTATGGACGATTTCTGAGTGAAATTAGGAATCGCCATTGCTGAAGATAGACGATTTGTTGGTGACTACGCGAAAAATAACTGCATCTTTAAATGAAGTATTATAATTTTATTATTTATATATTTCTAATGAATGCAAAAAATACTTAAAAATTGATTGAGGTTCAATTGTCTTAGTCTGTCGCGTACCATGCTTTATCGGCAGGTTTTACCGTGCCCTATTCTTAACATGCCCGTGTTTATTCAAATCACATCCTCTACACGGTGCCTTTTTAAATCGGCTTTCTGTACTCAACAAATATTGGCCCTGGTCAAGAAACTATTATTTAATCTCCACTCGCTGCGTCGGAAGTGGCGACATTCTGAGAAAGATCCCGTTAAAATAACTTTTAAGAACAAGTATCGTTGTAACATTTTATCGATTCATCTTAATATGCTTAACATTTTCGTTTTTTATATTCTTCGAGGGCATAGTGTATAAGTTTTGATATACATCCATTTTTTTTAAATGAAAGTAACTAACTTAACGTTACAATTTCTTTATAATAACGTTATTTTAATTTTTACAAGCTGTAACATAGGATTGGGAGTTTAGTAACTATATACAAAATACAATAGAAAAGACAATTTTTGTGTGATGTTTTCACAAATTATAAATAGTAATCCTTACATTACAAATTATCTTAAGACATTCGCTAATTATAGTGTTATCTAATTATCTCCTTCACGGACACTTTCCACATCACTGCTGTCTTCAGTAATATCACTATTTTCCGCTAGTACGACTTAGCTTGCCCGTCCATTACTGTATTCGTTTGCGTCATTATATTTGCATTGCAAAGAGATACAGTAATGTAATCAGCAGAGCTTAGCTGTAACGGTTGAGAAGTATTCCGTTTCGCCGCTGATCCGGGGGAAGGTCCTAATTGAAAGTTACTCGCCAGAATGACAGGGGCCCGTTAATAAGTCCACCAGCGGCCGCAGGCTGTATTGTGCTTTGTTAGTTGTCAGATTAACGGGGCTCCCTTGGCGCCTTCGTCCAACTAAGTAACAAACTAGCATTGTCTAAAAGTCGGGATTTCTGACTCGATTGTCAGGTTGCAAGAATAATGAGTGAGGATTTGTTTCAAACGTGTTTCCTGCCTCTATTCTGTTTTAATGTTAGGATATTTTGTTGTGATTTGAGTATCATCCAATTTTAGGTCAAAGATTGAAATACTTAAATCATATTGATATAAATTGTAAACAATTTTAAATATTTTTCATGTGTTCAATTATTTTTCCTATTATAAACATCTAGATTTTCTTTTAATATTTACAGTATTAATTTAAAAAAAAAATCATTAGTGTAATTTGAATTTCTACATGTACTGGTACTTTAAATCAAAATTTGAATAACTAAATATATTGTTACGATTTTTATTTAACACTGTATTAATTTTTTAACCCAACACCATTAATACCACCCGACGCTTCATCTACTATAGCTTACCAAACAAACACCAAAGACAAGCAGGCGGTATTTGCAAACTTCTCCATGATTGATGCGGTTAGTACTTGTTTGAGTTATACTGGTTACATATTGGTTGTTTCTCGAGTAGTTAGTTGTATTATCTACTTAGTGTTATTAACGGGATCGATACTAAACTAACTAACTATGTTTCAGAGATATATTCCGGGGAAATGTTTAGTAAAATGCATTATATTCAACTTGTACACTTAAATATTACACTTTTATATTTGTGGTTAAAAATAAATATTTCAAATAGATTCCGCAGAATTTAGCTTACTATTAGTAAACTTTTGGTTACTTTTAATATCCTTACGATAAAATAAATAAATACAAAAATAACCTCTAGAATATTTTTTTTCATTTCAACAATCCAGAAGTTTATAAGGACGTTCATTGAGATCAATTAAAGCATAACAAGTTGGAACAAGAAAATCAGATAAGGCATCACAAATATCAAATTACGAAAATGTTCATATTTAAATAGTAGTAAATGCTGTAATAGATTTATGAGAACATATTAAAACGTGTAACCTGTTGCACAAACCTGTGGTTCTATAACCTTATGAATTAGTAGATGCATATAATGTAAGGAAAATTTACGCGAGCACGCTACTAATGATTGCACACATATAAATCAAAGGGCAATAATTGCTTTGATTTATATCTTTGGAGATAATTAAATTAGTAACAATACAAAGGGAGTGAGAATTACTCATGTCAAATAAATTGAAGAGAATGATCTCATAACGAGTGAACATTATAAAATCGAAGTTGTTTACGCGACGCAGTACATTGGCTTTTACAAATTAGAATTGACGCCATGATGCATCGGAATGCAAAAGGAAGATAAGATAAGACAAAGAGCATTGTGAATGAAATTTTAATTTTCTTTCAACGTTGTATTTTACGTGACATAAATGTTGATTGCAATTAATATTTCATGATAAAATTTTCATTGCCGATGAAGTAAACAGACTTATGTTTAAAATCTATATTATAGAATTATATTTATGAGATAATCAAATCCAAATGAAACTATAGTCCCATTTTAGTTCAGTCATAGATACTTGTGTGATAAAAAACTTCTTGTAGGCCGTGACCATTAGTGAAACTAAAGGTAATTAATTCATTTATTTATCAATAAGTGTTTGTTTACTTAATAAAGTAGATATTGAATAAACTTAATACAAAGAAAATAAAAAGGTAAAAGTTTAAAAAAAAATTAAAATTCAGAAAGATAACAATACTCTCCAATCCTAAAATAATATGAATAAATTGGTAATTATTTTAAACTAATATCTGTCTGATATTATGTCATCTGTCCATCTGTGCACGTTTCACGCGAAAACTAAATAACAGATTTAGGTAATTTTTGACATATTTATAGCTTATGCTATGGATAATTGCTTGAGATAATTTTCATTAGTAAATTTGTGGTATAGTTAAAAGCAAAAGCTACTGTAGCGGTACATGTCAACGTTATCTCGTGCATATAGATATCAATAAAGCAAATGATTATTTCACACTAACTTCAGAAAATATTAAATTTATCATTATGCTGCTGGTATTATGTATGTCGTTAGACTTCTAGCAGCTTATCCTGTTTTACAACTTCCTAGTGACCCAGCAACGACTGGCTTGCCCATGCCCCTGATCCCAGATATCGAGGTCGAAAGTCAAATAGATATCAGGTTTTCGATCACAACTTCCGTTATTTAAAAACCATTAAAGTTAATTGAGTTTGCCTTAAACTTTGTTGATGTTATCGAGGAATATATTATTAAATTTAAAATAGGTATGAGTCATAAAACTATATAGAATAGTGTAGGTTCCTAAACTACAACCGAAGGAAATTGAGTCTTTGAAAATAATGTTAAGTCATCGTTAGTAGTAGTTACATAGTATTTAACTAATGCCTTTTGCTTTTGGATCTTGTTAATTATCAATATTTGATTCGCCTCAAAATTCTCCATTGGCCATTGGACCTTCTCAATTATGAGAAGCGATTTGGGTCGTGCAATAGTTACTAATAAGCACTCCTTAAGTACATTAAAATGTTTCGAGCCATTTTAATAATCATTAACATCAACATAAAGCAAAGTGATTTCACAAAAAATACGATTATTCAGGAGTTATGTTGATATGCTAGCAAAAAATATCACGCTGATAAATGTCATGTGAAAGTCAACCTAAATGGGTACAACACTCAACAACAAGCAATGACCACGAAGACAGTAACACCGTTCATAAAACATAATGCTGTAATTGCAATTCCTCTAGATAAGAAAGAGTAACGACTTGTATGACACTTCGGGTAGATAGCTCAAGTCAAATGTCAAGAATCGATAGAAGAGAATATTGTAATGCTCGTGAAATTATCAAGAACGATGTTATCAGAACACGTAATAAATTCTAAGAGGTAGCCGAGCGGCGCCTGCGCAGCATAAATCAAGAGTTATTACTTAAGCATCGTTGTTCGTGCAGATCCCATTATGGACTGGACTTTGGCTCCTTATGGTCTTATCGGCTCTGATATCTAAACCATCTACGAGTGTATCTGAGTCACGGCCAAGCAATACATTTTTACATAAATACAAGTAATGTAAAATAAACCCAAATACATTAATACACACATAATTATATGATCCAAATGTTCTGAATTTATGTGGAATGGTTGCGTAAATGATTGAATATCTTCGATTCCATGTTTAAAGAACAATAATTCATTATTTAAATACGATAGTTCCAACTCTACACATGTGAAACCGAATATATTTCCAATCTATTAACTTTTCGAAAATCGTTGAAAGATGTTACAAATCGGCTATTTGACTCAGGATTTTCGTTGGCCAGATTATTATGAACTACCCCCTCGTGTTCGACAGTAGGCATTTGAATTTGATAGGGGTTTGTGTAAAGAAACAGAGAGCTCTGTCTCCACTGGCCGGTCATACAAGTCGATGGTTAATATATCGTTAGCCTGTGTTCTGCATAGTTATTAAACACACGTTTGTCGTAAAGGTCGACGCACTTCGATTGTTATTGACACTGATATGGCAGGGTATGTGATAGAAAATATTGTTAAACACTCATTTGCAAGTGGGCTATTTGAATCATTCGGATGAATCACGTGTACTTTACAATGAGATATGGAAATGAGTCCATTTTTACGTATTTATTGATCCGGCAACGATAGGAATGTACGCGTTTGAAGTGGTTTTAAAATCGAATTACCAGTAATTCGTTATGGCGCCGACTATTCAATTCTATTTTTTGCCATTGTCTTGTTTATTTCAAGAACACGATGGAATTTTGTATTGTAGTTCTGTATAAGTACAGTTTTTTCGATACCTGTAACTGTTCGATCAAAAGAAGATTAAGACAATAATATGAACACGAAAGCTACGTTGCCTTGTTATGCAAGGATTATATATATTGTTACATTTAATTCAGTAATCGAAAAAATTAAACGTTCAACGTCTTAAACTACATCACCGCTTACCGTCACGTGATAGTGTTATCAAGCATTAACTTGTTTTATGTAAAAAATACTATCAACAATATATTGATAACGAACATACTTGTAGATGCCAATTGCAAGAATTGAATATTCCGAGATTAAGATCGTATTAAAATTGCATATATGTAGTTCTAACTTGGGCCTCCTCATAGCTATACGGTTTTAACCCGGCGTCAGCGGGGTAAAAATGTCTACACGAACGCCGGGGTTGGTCAACATGACCCATAGTTTTATCTCAAGATATTTAATTACTTTCAAAGTAAATTAGTACTTATCGTTAAGATGCATTTTTAGTGTGTAATCGTTTAGAAAATACAAGACGTAGTTATGTAATAAAGATAAAGATTAAAAAAAAAACAAGTAAACAGTCAAAAATATTCACATTCCTTAGCCTAATCACACTTTACTAATTCATAATTAACAGTCTTTTGGTTTTATTGACACTTTTATAAACTTAACACATATATCTAAGAAATAAAATAAATAGTTTCTCATCAGAGTCATTGTTACAAACACAGTCGTAGTAAAAAGCAAAAACAATTTCTGGCGATATATATTTGTGGCAATTTTGGCAGGTGTGAGTAGTTTTGCGCGACACACTTTGCATCTTTTACAAGCATTGGGTTTCTTAGCTGAAGGCTTTTCCGAAGAATATCTAGCAAACTGTCCAATTTCCACCCACACTCATCACTATCTTATACCTCTTGCTCCGTATCGCTGGGTTGTTTTTGTTCACCAACATAATCTTCCTCGATTGATTGATTCCATATCAGGCGGCGTGACATCTTGCCTGGTCAGATTCTTCTAGAATAGGCCGTATATAGTCTATAATCGTCGTCTTCCTTCCGGATTCATTTTTTTTGATCCACCAACAAAGTAGTACATTAAATAACAAGAAATTATTGTATAAACATAAAAGAACACTTCTAGTTTTAGTTAACACCCAAAGTAATAACAAAACATAACAATGATATTTAGAGAAAAAATTGCGCATAATCGTAACAATAAATGCGGGGATGGGTCTTTACCTTTAGGGATATTTACCTTTTTAAACTTTAAGCCCGTGAAATTTCGAGTATGGCCGATGTTTAACTAATTACTTACTAACAGTCCTTAGATCAATTCAGAAACTGCAGTTACTGAGAAGAGCGGCAACGTCACATGCTCAATAACAATATTACAAGGAATTGAATGTCTTATAAAATTACCATATTATATATATGCGAAAGAACTTATTATGTATCAACACTATGTGGATTGTCATCAATTCAACCCATAGTTATCCAATCCGTGATGGATTGTGGCCTTAACACTGGCCAAGTGCGGGTTGGCAAATTTCAATCTTCGAGAACATTATTGAGAACTTTCAGGTATGCAGGTTCCCTCACGATGCTTACAGGTGATAATTTACTTGTAATACGTACATAATTTCAAATATAGGACATGAGCACAGGATGTAAACTTGGGTCTCCCATGCGAGGGACCGACCATGTTCAAACTACTAGGCTACCACTGCTTATCAGTCTGCTTGCTCGTTTTCTCTTTTACCCTTTTAATATGAAAAGCCGACAAATGAGAATCTAGTAAGTAAGTAGCCTAGCCAGCCGGATTAAGAATCCTGTTACCATGCACGAGTACCATCGGAGTCAAGCTGGGTGATGCAGGGCTAATCGACTTCCAACATGAGAGACTATTCGCCATAGCCTCGTACGTTGATCGGCACCATAGTGAGGTAGACTTGAGTTCCAGGAAGGATGGATGGAGATCTTGACACCCCAAAAACTTTTAATTCAATAAATAAAAGACAGCAAATTATGCAGTAACATCTAATTAATACTCACATAGTTTTGTAGACACCATACATATATTTTTATGTTCTGTGCAACTGTATTATGATTTTTTAAAGATCACATTAAATATGATAATTTTTGTATTTTAAATAAATAACAACTTGAACTGAAAGATTTGTATCATCCTGCTATGAACTATCGTGTTTTCAAAACATATGTATATAATTTATGAATTTTATCATAGGCGATCGAGTTAAATTGATTAGTAACTAAACGAGTACTAACAAATGCATTAAGATAATATAGAAATAGATGTATCATAGCTAAACCTACACAGTTGTGTCTACTATTTCTAATAGAAAAATGCTTCTACTAGATAAAGGTCAACCCACGTAACCTTTAATAACTCCGACAACTGTTCAAATGTCCGATGTGTACCGACCGCTAATAAAACAAGCACCGTTGACAGTCGACCAGTCGAAAGGTCCAGCTGATATTTACAATCTTACCTGCGACTAATTGATCGCCCAATAGGTACCGTTACTGAGGTAATGGTCGGTCTACACATCCACCCACACGTAATCGTTGTGCGTCTCAGCAAAGAGGCGAAAGTTTGCAATATGCCAAAATTTTATTACTTCATCATTTATGAGTGACCGAATATATTTACTTATTAAAATAACAATTATTCTAAGCGAATATTACATTTATGTTGATATTTTTAATTGCAACACAGTCTTGAGTGCGGCTACACTAGCCGTCTTCTCGCTCTGTTCTTGCTGTTATCTGTGTCTGCATGTTGTCCTCTTTAATTGTATTGCAGAATGAAATAAAAAGCTGGCGTCAACTATTCAATTATTTATTTATGTATCAAACCTACATACATCTTGGTGCCAAACTCGGGATTTTTTTCCTTTCAGTTTCATTCTAATGTCCCTAAATTTTGCAATAAATATGTAGATGCTTTATGGGATAAGTGAAAGAAATGTTTGGTCTGGTTATAACGTAGTTTCAAATAAAAATATGTAAATTTGTCGAAATCCGCGTTCCCCTTACTTTAAAAAAGATTTACTTTCGCAGAAGTGTGAAGTTTAATTTTATTGTAACGATTCTGTAGCTAAGTCATAGTGAAACAGCCAACCAAAGGGTGTTATTCGTAGCTAGGACAGATGTGATTTATTATATTGTACTGAAATTGGTACAAATCTAATGTTTATGATGTAAAAGCAGAAAACTTCTTCATAATGTTTCAATTGCCAATAAACTAGTAAAGAGAACGGTTTTACAATACTAACGCACTTATTATGTCAATCATTTATACGGCTATGTTTTTGCCAGTGTGTGTCACTAGCATTATAGTGGTGACGCGGACATGATTGGTTTACGAGTTGACGGTAGATGCAATGATATGTTAGCTTTAGAGCTTTGCAGCTCTTGGGACCGGAAACGTTCAGTTCTATCAATTCTCGCCCTTATTTCCTCATATCTAAATACGAGAATTGTCTCTATCAAATCAAAACAGTCTATTCATTTCCAATACAATATTGAGTTTTAACTTTTTATACTGTAATTGATAAACTACAAGCTATACGCTCTTATCTTACGTTATATCGTATATAAAGAGAATAAAGAAGCAATAATGTTAGGTCGAAATTTTCACAGAAAACTGAAACAACACCTAGATTTATTTACAATACGGAACCCTGCATTCACACCGCACTAGGGTTGCTAAGTCGCAGGTGACATAGAGTTACATAAATAAGACTTGTAAACGACTATCACACGAGGACAAACATATATATATATATATATATATATA